>OZ022577.1:14806573-15097150 GCA_963669155.1 Arbacia lixula | reverse complement strand
CTTTCTCTCCCTTCTCTCTCCCTTCTCTCTCCCTTCTCTCTCCCTTCTCTCTCCCTTCTCTCTCCCCTCTCTCTCCCCTCTCCCTTCCCTCTCCCTCCCCTCTCCCTCCCCTCTCCTTCCCTCCCCTCCCTCCCTCCCCCTCTCCCTCCCCCTCTCTCCCTCCCCTCTCTCTGTCTCTTCTCTCTCCCCCTCTCCCACCTCTCTGTCCCCCTCTCTTCCCCCTCTCTTCCCCCTCTCTTCCCCCTCTCTTCCCCCCTCTCTTCCCCCTCTCTTCCCCCCTCTTTTCCCCCTCTCTTCCCCCCCCCTCTTCCCCCCTCTCTCCCCTTTCTTTCCCCTTTCTCTCCCCTTTCTCTCCCCTTTCTCTCCCCTTTCTCTCCCCTTTCTCTCCCCTTTCTCTCCCTTCTCTCTCCCTTCTCTCTCCCTTCTCTCTCCCCTCTCTCTCCCCTCTCTCTCCCCTCTCCCTCCCCTCTCCCTCCCCTCTCCCTTCCCTCTCCCTCCCCTCTCCCTCCCCTCTCCCTCCCCTCTCCCTCCCCTCTCCCTCCCCTCTCCTTCCCTCCCCTCCCTCCCTCCCCTCCCTCCCTCCCCCTCTCTCCCTCCCTCCCCCCTCCCCCATCCCCCTCCCCCTCTCTCCCTCCCCCTCTCTCCCTCCCCCTCTCTCCCTCCCCCTCTCTCCCTCCCCCTCTCTCCCTCCCCCTCTCTCCCTCCCCCTCTCTCCCCCCGCTCTCTCCCCCCCTCTCTCTCCCCCCCTCTCTCCCTCCCCCTCTCACAGAATTATTAACACCCCCTCATACTGAGCAAACCAAATTATCCCAGAATGAAGCTCTAGTTGGCCTTTGACATTTGGAGACAAATCCATTTTTTGCCCTCCCATCAACTCAAAGGGCTCAATTCACTGTCACAGAGTACAGTCAAAACAAACACAGATGACACAAATTGTTCTAATTATTTTCATTGTTGTAATATTGAGCAAGTTACCAGGGGTTGAAAACATATTTTTTGAAGGATGGGCTCAAACCATTTCTCATGTTTGAGTTGAGAGAAAGTAATTATGTATTTTGGGTCAACTAATTAAATTTCATTCATTGTTGGAGTTATATCTTGAATCAACAAACCACATAGTATTACATTATTTGAACCCAACTAGATTGTTTAAGATATAAATATTTGTGTTTGTAATGAATGTGACACCAAGTGACACTTATGATGTATTATTAAAGAAAAATGCAATCCAATGATCTTGGGTTTTTGCCAATAACATTGTCATGTGTATATGCCTGTGGAATAAGTTGCTTACTTCAATCAACTCCCGTTCGGAAATTATTGAGGCAAAAATATTTTAAAAGACACGATGAAGAATATTTCTCGATTTAATAAAATATGTCAAGATAGAAGATATATTTTAATGTGCATTTGTAGCCGTATATATTTTTTTCTTTTATTAATTGAAATTAATATTTATCGTGCTACCTTAGACGAAGTAAGAGTGCACTATGCACGGCATTTGCACTAGCTGTCAATCGATCGGAGAGAGAAACAATAGACACGAAGATGAGGAGATCCTTACTAACAACGAAAAAGAGAACACTTGTTTATCATTAACGTGAGTATTTTAATTCAAGATCCTGTTTTCGGCAAGTTGTCGTTCTTTTGAAATTGTTATGCCGTTTATTCACTATTCAAAGCAACGCCAATGCCCAAGCAAGCGGGCTTTTCATCATACGCAGCCCTTGTTGCTATCTTTCCTAATATCCGGTAGGCTGCCGGTGGAACTCCATTCTCTTCTTTTCAAAATGTGGACATGAATAAGTTGCAGATTCTTGTAATGAACGAATGTTTCCGGGTTTTTTCAAAAGGGTATTTCAATTCAAGATTCTGTTTATTTGACAAAGTTAACAATTCTGTTCAAAGTTTCAAACGATTTATGCCCGCCTGTACTAATGTATGCGTGTGGTTCCTCGCAGTGCTAGGTCGTGCAGTGCTGCATGGTCAAGACATTATGAATATCCCAAACGTAAGAAACTAAACGCACATTAACTTGAGATTTTAAAGAAATCTGATAACATGTGTTTTCTCTGCTAAACCACATTTATTTCATCAGTTAGAATAGAAATTGTCTTTCGTGGCGTAAGTTATCTAACATAGCATTTATCACCGAGACTCACGATAGTTGAGACAGCCGATGAAAATATGATATTGAATTAAGATATTTATCTGATAATGACGCATTTGATACAGTTTACATAAAATCACTTTCTACGAGTGATCTGCTTGATTATTCATTTTTGTTTGAACACTGAAGACAAATTTATGGCATGATATTGTGTTTCATTCTTCTTTTTGCAGATGTAGACTAAACAAACATACCCTTGGATGCTCATGACCCTTTACCGTGCCAACTGGTTGGGCCCCTTTCAGGGCACAAAAGAAATAATACACAGATCTCACACAAAATCGCACACACAGAAATAATACACAGATAACGAAAATGTGCCTTCAGGTTTATTCATATTTCTCATTGAACGAAAACATGATAAAATACTATTTATATATCACATAAAAATAAGATGTATGTATATCATACGTAAGCAATAAATTATGTTGCAGCATGAAGGTTACATAGTGCAAAACATATCCATGCTCAAAATCAAAATGGCCGCCGACCTGTCTATAGTGGTCCCCTGTCTATAGTGGTCACTTTTGTGGTTTCCCTTGAGCGGCCGCTATAGACAAGTTTGACTGTATGCTACTGACTGGGAAGATGAGAAAATGCCTAAATGAAGTCTGAGCTCACAGGCTAGGCATGATTGAGGGAGTAGGTATGTTTGCTGCTGGTATGATCTTAGCTCCATGGAGTGGTTTCAAAAATCTGGCGAGGGTTCTTGGAGGGAATGCTGCTGCACTGCACCAAGGAGCAAAGGACATGTCTCAGTAGCCCCGTTCATACACCATAATTATAACGGTGTTATTACCAATGCACATCGGTAAGAAGGTTTCAGCCTCAGGCCGCCCTCAGTCCACTTGGTGTGTTTGCACATACATTCAGGCTGGCATAAACGTATGTGTAAATGAGGTCTTCGATAGGCATCCACAATTGATGTACCGGTAATACAATCTCAGTCACATCACCAGCATAATTACCGGTAATAAGAAAGCACCAGGACTAGTATTTGTCCAAGACAACTCAAAGATACCGCTGATGAGAAAGCTAGCAAACCCCGTCAGAGGCGGGCCGCCATTGTTTCTTTGATATGATCTGCGCCGTTGAGGGCGTATACATGAGCACCGTAACACATGTATGCCCTCTACGCCTTAACGTGATTTTAAAGAAAAAAAACAACATGCGTCTTGTACGCCGGTCAGTACGGTATATGAACGGGGTTAGTGTGAACAGATTTGATCAATGATTGGCCCCATGTACTGTCTTATAATTTCTCTCTTTTAATTTCCGAATAGTTTATATGATTTTAATTGGATAGTGATTTCTTAACATGTGTATGTCATGACCTGCCTTAACTTTTGCCCCTAAAAGATTGAATCTGGATTTTTATTACAATATCTTGGTGATTTTAATGGCATATGAATTTGAGTGATTAATATTTGACTGTTGTCTTCATTTTCCAATGTCTTTTGCAGGTTGCAATCAAGATCATTGACAAAACACAACTGAATCCAAGTAGTTTACAAAAGGTAAGTGAAATAAAAAAAAAAACAGTTCGTTGTTCTCTCATATTATGCATATATACTTACTAATTGATGTGCAAAGTTGTGTGCCAGCTTTGCCACATATGATTTGAATGGTTATTTTAAATTTTAATCTTTGTAATAATTTAAGACTGGACACACACTGTAGTTGTAGGTATAAAGATCCATGATATTAGCCTAAATTTGACACAAGTTTGTCATATGTAATCTTGTAAAGTAAACATACATACATACATACATACATACACACATACATACATACATACATACATATATACATACACATAACTGTCACTAAGCAATACAATCTTTGAGTGTTTTATTCTTGGTTGCATTTATCAATATTTGGTGACAATCTAGAAAATGTTGGCCTGTTTGCTGCATGAACTTACAGAAAAAGAAATGTCAGAAGTAAATTTTTATGGTCGGAAAATTTGTTGTTTATTACATACTTTTTCTAGTACTCTTAAAGTGTATGAAACAAAATTTTGTAAAAAAAAAAAAAAGACAGGTAGTTGGTCGGATCATCTCCCCAACTAATACTTCGTTGGATTAGAAGGAGGAAAAGCCGACAGGATTTGAAATGTCACAGGGGTAGCAGGATTATTGAGTGTGTGCTGGGTGACTCACACATGTGCTGGAAGTTTCAGCTTCTCAAAAGCCCTGTTCATGTACAATAATACATAATACTGTGATATGACCGATGCATGTTGGTTAGAATGTTTCCAGTGAGCCTATGAAACACCACTTTTATACACCAAGAAAAGCCATAATTTTCAGGAATTTTTTATACGATGGACTCTCCCACACCCCTGGCAAGAATAAACATGTGATGGTTACATGTTCCGCAAGCCATACAAACAGAGCGAATAGTGGACCACATGTCAGAACACGATGCACTAGGCAACATTTACTGCTATTTTGTGGACGCAGTTTATAAGATTTGGTTACCGCAATATTGTGGTACTATTAATAGGTCTTGATCCACAAAATAGCCACAAGATAGCCAGGAAAAAGAAGGCAAGTACCGCATCATTTGGGAGACTCCCATTCATATACACTGCTATCAGTAATGCATCAGCAAAATTGTTGCAAATGTTGTGCTTATTTTGCGGATAGGCGGTGTATATGAACGGGGTTTAAGTTGCTCGTTGTCTGTTATACACTTTCTTTAAGAAAAACAGGAAATGGTATTCATGAAGAAGTGGGTGTCTAATCCTTCAAACATGGTATGATTTAGTTTTTGTCTATGCACCTACGGTTTAGACCGATTATTCAAGGATATTTTGTATTTTTGGTGTATGTTTACAAAGCATATTGCTAAAATGAAAAGGTATGATATTTTGTCCCATGTTTTTATTTTGTATAAACAATAATATCAAGTTTTGATGACTTTTCCAGTTCAAAATGCAAGAAATGCAAAACTAAAAGGAGATAAGGGAAAAGAGGTGGAGAATAGGGAGATGATAATAAGAAGCAGAAGAATAAAAGGGGAAATGTGAAGGACGAGACCATTTATTGTTGGGGTTGTTTAACGAGTACACTAACATCTTGGGAGACACATGCTTTATAAGGAATAGCTTTTTTTTAGATCTTTTATTTTTAAAACCCAAGGTACAAGTTTGAGTCATTCCAACCAACTTTGTTGTGGGAGGGAATGTGTTTTGTCCCACGTGACCCGTTTGACGTCAGTATGGATCGAGGCTTGCATGCATCCACTTGACTGTCGGAAGGCATTCGTCTTGCCATTGTTTGATGTGGCTGTTGCTGAGGTGGAAAATTTGACAGAAGTGGCACTGCGCAGGAATGAAAAAACAATGAGACGTTCATGTGCACTTGGCGAAATTATATTACATTTTGGTGAATAGATTATCGCATCATGAATGTTGCGGAACCACCACATTACTACATTTATGGATACATCTCATTCATGTGTGGTTGTACTGGATGTTCCATTTGTGTGGAGGTCTCATCTCACCCTCCCCCATATCTCAAGCAGGTTTAAAGTAAGATAGTTCTGCATTAGACTAAAGTAGATAAAATAATGCACTGGAGAAGAAGACTAATGATGCAGTCATGTCTGCATTAACCTAGCACAAGCAAATTTGGCACTAATTTGATCTTCCACTTCAGAGCTGATTACCCTCCAGCTGGTGCTTTTACATGATGCAACATGTCTTGCGCCCATGCTGTTTTCAGTCATTTGGAGACAGATCATAAGAAGTGTGCTATTTTTCAAAATAGATCTTGACTCTTTAACGTGCCACATATTTATTCACTCATAAGACACACAAATCCTATAGAGCTACATTATATCTGGCACTGAAAGGCTTAAAGATTTTGCTGGAAGTTTTCTCAATTATATAAACCACTACTTACATGTATGCCTCCCGTAGACTTATTTTCTTAGTAGTGCGCAATAAGCCATTTGCGTAACATATTCGCAACTTTCTCCATCATTGCGTAGTAATGAGAGATGACAGTCACTTGTATCTAGTGATTCATTTTCAATTGGTGGAATGTTTTCTGGGTCTATAAGTTGTTGCTACTCGGACAAATCACTGACAAGCTTAGTCACCATGATTTAGGTAAGGTATTGTTTGAAAGATGTGCATGAAATTTGCATAACATAACAAAAATGGTATATTGTGTGATCAGGCTCATTCCTGTGAATCCTGTATGTGTTAGCTTGCAGGCTTGATTCAAAAGAAGAGGGCCCTAGCACAGAGCAAACAGGAGAGGAGTATGATATGGGTCAGGTCGAGAGACTCCAATAACAGGATGTGGTCTGCTGCAGAACACTTCCCTAGCTCAACGATTAATTTGTAAATCTGACAGTCTGTACTACTTCTCCCGTTGTCTGTCTCCTGAAGATGTCCATTCTGTAGCTGTTAGTTCTTGCTTCTATTTTGGCATGGCTCCTGTTTTGATTGGTCTGCCAGTAGTTGGTTTAGCCTATCAGCAGGGCAATAGTTTGGAAAGAAACAATAAATAGACCAAGGACGAGCAGTTACTTTTGTTTTGAACATACTTTGGCTGTTTGGCCATTGATGTGTCTTCCCATATCTATCAGTTCAATGAAAGAAAAGGGATAGCTCTGAATCATTCATTAACAAAGTATCTTTGGAATTTATAAAAATATTATGGACTTATTGTACAGGGAAATTGAACAATGAATTGGCAAGTAGTCACATTTGTGATCAAACGAACAAGCATGTGGCAAACAGGATATGTTGATACGTAATTTGATTTACAAGTCATGTCTATCCCTAGACTTCCTAAAAACAAAACAATCCTGCTGATATACACAAAGTTTCCATCAGTGCTTGTATGTTGGTACAAGTACTGTCAGTCTGTAAAGTCTGTTCACTGTCTGCGTAAGGATAGGAAGCTAATTAGTAAGTCATTCTACCGTACAGTCGTTGATGTTGATGTCATGCTAAGAAGCGTCTTGGATGGGGAGGAGTCAGTTGCGGTGCAGCCATAGTGAACTTCTCCAGTTGTCTCTTGGGATGGCGGAGGAATGGAGATGAGTGATTTATTCCCTTCTTGACATTTCCTTTTCTTCATACACCACCAGTCTGTCCTCTTCATCCTCCTCCTCCTCCCCCTCGTCTCCTTCTTCCTCGTCTGTCGCTGTCTCCCGTCCCTTGTCGTCATCGTAGGGATGACCATACTGCCAGCTGCTGTGACATTTCACCTCACTTAACCCACTTATTTCTGGAATGAAGCTTTGTTGGGTCCTGATGACTGCAGATTGAGACATGTACTGTGTTAAAAGTCACATAAAATATGGGCCCATATTTTGCTAGCCTATTTCTGTGGACCTGGTAGTTGGTCTACCCAGGTGTGGGGCTGCACCCCTTTCAGTGTGACCTGCAGGCAGACCTGGACATTCTAAAGGGAGAGGCGTGACAACATCTGGCATTGTTCAAGTAATTCATGGAATTGCGAAACAATACACCGTTTTCATAATGTATGCACAACTTTCTCCCCAACTGTGTAGTAACGCATTATTGCATTCACCTGTATCTAATCATTCAGATTCAATGGATGGAATGCACTTTAAATATGTTAGTTGGTGCTACTCAGACATTTGAATACATAAAGAAAATAGTCTATTTGAACACATTTGAAATGGCAACAATAAAGCAAATCTTTGAACTAGGTGTGGGTATGTGAAATTGAAATCAGTACAAATATAGATGGCAAGGAACATCTCTGCAAAATAAACATATTGTTACGAATATCAACTAAAAAGCATGGTGTGATTAATTGTAAGTTTGAGTTGAACATACATACTCATATTTGAAATATAGCTAATAATACAAGCACATGTATGTCTCATTTGTGATTCATATCAGAAAATAAATTAATATAGTGGTATATGCAGCTAGGGTTTGATTTCATGTGGTGTGAATAGCATGTGCAACTTTTTTGAGGGAAAGAATACCATACGTACAAATCTTAAATATTTATCACACAATAGCATGTGTAAATCATCTCCTTCTGTTGCAAAGACTCTTCCTTTACAAGACATGCAAAGTCAATTCTAGGGAGAGGCCTGCAAGCAACACATAGGGAAACTACAGCAATTTTTGTTATTGTGAAGTGTAAACAAAAAGGGGATTGTCAACTGCATATAGTATTATTTTCAGATAAAAGGAAATCCCTTGCACCATCTGTTGTATGATTCAGGGCAGTCTATGAAATAGGTGTTTCACCCTGTTCAAAGTCTAAAGAATCATTGATGTGATTTGACCAGGATTCTGGAACTTGTTTAACTGCGAAAAGTGCATTATGAAAATCTAGTAAAATGTGATTTTGATATTGTCTAGTTTGTTTTCACAGCAGCATTAGGGAGAGTGATTTTTTTCATGAGGCACTTAAGTATTTCTGCATTTCAAGTTTTATTTTGATTGAATTGACATCCACTGCTTTTATTTTAATCATAAATTTATCGTAAAATCATGTTGATAATTTTAAGTGTGCCAGCAAATTTTTCAAATGTAAACAATGAATCAATGTTGCCATATCCCCTGTATGACAGCTCCAAGTCATTCTCTTGAACACCTGCATGAATTCATTACCATAAAACTGCTCACTCAGTAATATTTCTGCTCTGTTCTTTGGTGATATCTCAACCTGAAGTAGACAGAACATGCATTGTGACATATGTCGTACTTGTAATAGAACAACAACAGCAACATTATCAAATAATTTGGAGGGGAAAAAATTACTTAACCCACATTCCCATTTCCCACCCACGTAAACAACATCTGTTTGCAAATCATTGTTACTTTTAGGTGACAGTGGATGGGGGAATTCCTGGAGTTGTGTTTATTGTGTAATGACTAGTCACGTTATGAACAAGACGTTATGAACAAGACGCAGCATTCCCTTTTGTTGAATTGCCTCGGAGACTGAGGAATGAACCATATGGGAGTGCCAAGTCGCTAACCTCCTTGTACACATGGATGTGCACTATACCAGGACATGTTGATGCATGCTGTGCAGCTACAAATGTCCCTTGCTGGCAAGAAAGAAGTAAAAGAATGCTCTGAACTGTGCCCTCTGCAAATTTGTGGAGAGAGGCTTGCCTCGCAGCACAGATTATCCCAGCTATGTCCTAGAATACTTGAGTCTACGTAATATCCATCCATCTAAATGAACATGTAGACTTACATATAACTCAGATGTGGATGTACAATGTTTCAAAATGGGAACAGGTTAATAAATAGTATGATGAAATACATCGCTTCTTAAATTGTTTTGTGAACATTACTGACGGAAATTTGAAAATTTGAAAATGATTCTGTTTTTGTAACTGACAGTACATGTTTGTGTTGTTTCTATTTTTGTCTAGATGTATGTATGTTTATGTGTGTGTGTGTGTGTGTGTGTGTGTGTGTGTGTGTGTGTGTGTGTGTGAGTGAGAGAGGTTTATGCTGGAGATGTTTGTGTGATTTTTACAATTTTGACAACCATCTAGAAACTAACAAATTAAATAGAATTTCATTTTTGAATAAATTTGGTGCTTTCTCCAGTTACACAGCTAACAATAAATGATAGGCTATGTTCTGCCTTGACACTTGGTATGATTGCATGTCAAGATAAAATCATCAAACGCAAGGCAACATCATACTTTTAACTCATGTAATTTCTTCTGTTGTTTTCCTTATCACTTTATCTCCATCATGGGCAAATTATTTTCATGGCCAGGGCGAATCCATTTACGTCATCAACTGGCAGCCATGTGAAATTGTGAATGCTCGAGCAGCCTGAAACACATCGCCCTCGTTGGCGGTGTACGCACGCACATTATGCACCACATAGTCTATTCTCCCACCCTGCTTCACAGCGCACAAGTACATGCACCTGTACATAGGCATGTGCTTTGGAAGTGTATCCAGCCTCACACACAAACACACATACATGTAGGCGCGTATATGGACTGCCTCTGTGTGTGAGTGTGTATACGTTGTCCATGCAAGTACGTATGCGGTGACTGACGACTTGCCGGTGAAATTTCATGCATGCGGATGATGAAGATGATGATGAATGTGCGTTGAACAAATCAGCATGTTGACATTTGATGACGCCAAAATCTTGAGATTGATTGGAGGGTCAGCTCAAGTCATTAGATTCTCATTGGCGTTACAGAGATAAGGGCCTTTATCATAGGACACTATTAGGACAGAGGCTCATGGGAGTGGTATTAGGGCAATTAGGGAGTGGGGGGGGGGGGAGGTAACAAAGAATAATGTGGGGATATTTAGGGAAAACTACATGGTCTACAAACATGCAGTATTTAGGGTAAAAGCACTAACACTGCAATAAATTTGAAGTATTACTTGTGGATATTATGTTTATATTCACACAAGAATGATGGATTTAACATACAAATAACTGGGCTTCCTGCAATCATATTACAAATACCTGTAACTCTACCATTGAACCCATAGGGTCCAGCAAAACTTGTTCCAGAAAAGATTGATCTCAGGATACAAGTTTATATATTAAATAGAACAAAATTGCAGTACATGTAATGTGTTTGGTATCCACCGCTTTGTTGCAGTGAAAAACAATTTCATTCAATATTACTAGCATTTCAAGCGATATGGGCAAACCACCTATTTTAATGCACTGCACCATTTCTCTATGCACAAGCCATGGCTGTATGATCTATTTTTTAATTTTAAGTACTAATTGACACCCCATTATTGCTTTGTGCATACTTGATGAAATTACAATTTGAACAGGTAGAGGACATCTGAAACTTCATTGCCTGTATTGTGCAGATTACAATGACATTGTACAGTCTTCACGCAGTGCTGTAATCCTTTAAATGTGATGTCCCGCTTGCACGGGTTTGAATGCGCTTGATTGAGTAATTGGTGCAGGCAGGGTTAAGGGGTACATCCTTTTGTCTGTCATACACAGTGAGTCACACATTTCACACACTATACCAGTTACCTGTGCGGGGTTGGGGGCGGGAAGGGGGGGGGGGGGGGCAGGCGAGACTAGTCTCTTCTCCAAACCCAAGTTTGGAGAACATTTTAGCCTATTGATAAAGGAGTATATATTAAATAACTGTTTCAATAAAATACAGAAGTTCTTGGCTCATGATGTATGTATTGTCAGTGGTAAATATGACTGTCCGATTAAACCTTATGAAGGCATTTTTTAATTGCATTGTTTTTATTTTCAAGAATTGTATATGGTGTAGAGAAAGCTACATTTAAACATCATAATTTGTGAGTAGACTTTTTACCCTTAAATGTAATAATGTGGAGGTGATTATCACTGTCATTTAAGTGGAATTAATTCATCTCCCTCTCATATTCATATGAAACTTCTCTCAATTTTTTTTCATTTCAATTTTAGCTGCAGTCCTAACCCCATTTCCACACACACACACACACAAATTAAAAGAATAGCTATACTGAAACAGTAAAGCGTAACATCATATAAAGACTTGTCGTAAAGCATACAGGGTGTTAACACACACAAAAATCTGTACCAAAACTCATTGTATAGTTCACAGGGTCCTGCCTGCCTTCGACGAGTGTGCTAAAGTTTTGTGTTGATCGGGTCTTTTGCCCGAGTGGTCACCCTAAGCTCCGCCCAGTTATATGACGTATCATTAGTGATGTACACACACACATTGAACCGTGATTACAGTTCAAGCTCGCAATGATGCCTTGACCCATGTTTCTTTATACAGCATTTTGTTATACTTCATATCGTTAGTCAGCGTCCACACAAAACATTTTGTCATAATGAAGCGGTATAGCTATACGATGATTTTTGTCGTTTGTAGACACCTTCTTATTCTCCCAACTCTTTTAACCCCCTTTTCCATGTCATCTCTCCTTCTTTTGCATTCTCTCCCACCCCCCTCCACCCAGGGTTTCTTTTTTACCCCTCTTTCTCTTTCTATATTTGCCTACTTTTCTCTCCTCCATGTCTCTAATTTACTTTCTCTTCCTCTCTCTCCCCCTCTCTCCCCCTCTCTCCCCCTCTCTCCCACTCTCTCCCACTCTCTCTCCCTCTCTCCCCCTCTCTCCCCCTCTCTCCCCCTCTCTCTCCCTCTCTCTCCCTCTCTCTCCCTCTCCCTCTTGCCCCCACTCTCTCCCCCTGTCCCTATCTCTCCCTATCTCTCTCTCTGCTCTCTCTCCTGTCTCCCCCTCCCCCCTGCCCACTCTGGATCCTATCCTCTCTTCATCCACCACTCACTCCATCATCACGTGGTGGTGCAATATGTGACTGTGCAGCGACTGTGGCACACTTGCAATATTTTAGACGAGGTTCCCACATTGATTGCTCTCAATCTTGCTGCGGTCCCTTTCCCTTGCCTTGCGGCCCTTTCCAAATTACATAGCGATTCGAGCTGGTATGGAGTGGGAACATTCAACCAGGATCAATATGGTAGCCATGTGTGATCTCCGATTATTCTCGGCAAAGTTGTTCCTTTCGACACATGTACTTACCAATCCTTCATTTGCATTTTCTCCCTAGTTTTAAGTAAAGACATGTAAGCACATATTTAGTAAAAGTTATTTAAAGCAGCTTACCAACTGCTATTAGGCTTTTGGTTGTAAATATGTATACAATGCATCAGAAGATCAACTCCTGTCTGAAGTATTTCAATATCACCAGCATTAAGAGAGGATTTCATGTGTCTTTAATTTTGGTATGTGTTGTGTTTCTCTGGTGTGCACACTGGTAGATTACAAAGAACTGAAGAAATTTTGTAAACAATTTTTTTTATCTTATGCCAAGGTCATTCACATGTACACATTTGTATTTAATGGTAAGCACATGATGTTGTAGGCAGAGATTGAGTAGAATAAATCAGTATTTCATTGGTAAATTCATATTAACTAATGCTTTTGGCAGATACGTACTGTACATTTGTTTATAGAGAAGCTGAAGGATTATCGTAATAAATTTGTAAGGCGGCAGAAGACAAAAAAATGAAAGGGGAAAAGAGGGGGTGGCGTAGATGCATCTTCTCTAATTGATAAAGGCTTGCTGTTCCATGGCTTGTGTTGTTTTGCCTGGGCTGACCGCGTTGTATCTGATGTGCTTTGACGGATTACGTCAGCTTACCAGTCTCAAGGCAAGCCTCTTCCAACGAAATAATCCCGGTCTTATAATGCAGGTGCACTGGAACCATTAATTTAATTCCTGGGACATCAGTCCTCTCGTTTCAATGGATAACCCAGGATTAAGTCAGATCACAAGAAGTCAGAGAGCAAAGATTAGCATATCAAGATCCCCTTCCACCATTTTTAAAACTGTATTTAGGTTGTGGATGTTTCATTTTTGTTCCTTATTCTCTTTTATCTCATATGCAGGTTTACAGAGAAGTTAGAATTATGAAATTACTAGACCATCCCAATATAGGTAAGTACAAGTCTACGTTATTAGTTTTTTGGGTAGATTTTACTTTGTTTTGTTTGTTTTTATGTTTTGTTTTTTGATATGTAAGGGTGCATTTATTTTTAATTTGTGAAGGCAGAATCAGCGTTTTGCAATGCTGATTGAAAACGCTCACCCAAAATGCCGTTTACAGGGGTACTGTTTATGCTCAACTATTTTGAGCTTGAGAAAGAGCCAATTTCACGAATATGCATGGCGCATGCGCTTGTTCGTTGACCCGAGCAGGCAGGTCAAACTGGGGTGCGCGCTTTTCGGAACTTTTGAATGGAGTATATGCTACAAGCACTCGCTATCGTTTAGCGGGAGCGTGTATAGCTAGGACTCAAGCCTAGCTACATTAATTTTAAGTTGGTCTTTTGATAATTATTTTGTTTATTTAGCTACACTTCTGAACGCGAACGTAACACAATGGTAGGAATAGATCGACGCATGTGTTTGCATATGTTATTAGCTCAGCTGCTATTCATGTTGCTAGGTGTTGACTGTCCGTATGGGCCGGGTGCGTGCATTTTCATCTGAACAGGATAGGTGTTGAGATGAGGTTATTTAAATGCATATACATGTGATTCTAAGTTTATGCTTCCCACATGAAACGTGATTAGTTAGAATGGGTGATCGTAAATGCACCTTATTGTTTGTTTTAAACAGCATTTATATCAAAATGAGCATGCATGTAACCGCAAACTAAATGCATATGAGAACGCTGATTTTGGCCAAAAAAAGTTGAGCATAAATGCACCTAATGTTGATGTTGTTTTTCTTCTAAAAATTACAAGTTCAATGTGTAGAAGCATCAAAACAGATATCCACCTCTGAAATTTAAAAAAAAAAAAATTTTGACACTCTCGAAAAAATTATTAAAAATCAGTTAAAACTCACATCAAGCTGAAAAAAGTCAAGGGATGTCAATTTTTTAGAGACAGGTTTTGTGACATTTCATCAATTATTTTGCTTGTAATAATCCTTGGACTAATTATTGAGATTTTCACTTTTGGACAAATGTGGATCTAAAAATTTGTGTGTATCAGATAATTAATTCAGAACACAACAATGGTAATTGTGCATCACACATGCCAACCCGCAACTTCTTTTCTGCCAGAAGCATCCTGCAACAATAATGACACTGTAGGCGCATTCTCATTGCACTTAAGAAATCGCGAAGTTAGGGTGAAAGTTGCCTAGCAACCGTGCCAACAGCCGTCCGAAACTTCGCATGAAACTTCGCAAGTCAGAGCGCGATTATTCTAACTTCACACCGTAACTTCGCGATTTTTTGCAATGAGAACACACACAGCAAAAAATCACGATTTTATTCACGTGACTTCCGGCGTCTGCTATGCAGTAGCGCGCGATTGAGTAGCCAGCTGATATGTGCGCTCCAGTACTATACTACGTACATAACAGGCTAGGCTACTGTCATATCGGATGCGGAGTGTCGTACTAGTACTGCATGTTTCTACCGTGTATTGTTTATTTATCTATGAACGTCAAAGCAAAACTGTATGGACGGCAGCTGCACTCACTAAACTAGATCAATTCGGTGAGGACCGCACTGCGCTCCATACTCTACAACTAAGAGAAACTGATAAATATGGTCTTAAAAAGTTGGTCTGTAGTGAAGAGTCGTGCTGCGTTTTCATCTTGACGCGCTTAACGTTGTTATGCACTACATGTAGCACTAGCAGTACTGGGTAGCTGCTGCTAGTACTAGCCACAGAAAATTAATAAACGTGCCGGTAACCTAACGTTAGATCTAATCGTAGTCACAGATGAACTTTGGACTAACCTTATCAGGGATGAGTCTAACAACTAATCGAGATGTTAGACTAGCCTAGTCACGGAAGATGTTGAACTGTTAAAGATGTTTACACCACGGGATTGCCCTGCTCCTTCGGGAAAATACTACATCAGATTGCTGTTTTGTACACGGCGATTGTGCGTACGTACGTGCATATTCGAACCCTACTAAGTTTTGCTTGAAGCTAGCTAGCTTGACCGAGCGAATCAAATTTGTGTATGTTTACAACAAACTTCGCGCGAAACGAATTGCATGCTGGGAATGGTCGATCGAGCGTGCTCGATTTTTCTAACTTCGCATAACTTCGCGTAACTTCGCGATTTTTTGGTGTAATGTGAACACGATTGTAAAATTTTGCGATTTTTAACCTCGCGATTTTTTGTAATGAGAATGGCCCTTGTTATGGCAGTTGCTAGTGGATACACAATGGTCACTGTTGTGTTCTGAATTAATGATCTCATACACACAAATTTTGAGATCCACATTTGTCCAAAAATGAAAATCTCATTAAATATTCCAAGGATTATTTACAAGAAAAGAATTTGATAAAATGTAACCAAACTTACATTTGATCTTAAGATTTATGCGTTATTATATGCTATATCACCTCAAGTATGCTTTCTATATGTTCATCTCATGCTAATGTATTCATCATTTCATAAAAGTCAAACAAAATGGCCCCATTGCAAGTGACCCACAGTCAATATTACTGGAGGGAGGTGATCAAGAGGTACCGTACTAACCGGCGTATAAGCTGCATGTTTTTTTTCTCAAAAATCACACTTAAGTCGGGGTGCGGCTTATACGCGGCGTTAGCAGACCTAACACGTATACACCAGCACTGTTACATGTTAGTGTTTACACTCTCTACACCGCAGATCATATCAAAGAAGTGATGGCAGCCTTCGTCTAACAGAGTTTGCAAGTTTGAACCTTAGCTTTCTTTGTCTCAGACAAATACTAGTCCTGGTGCTTTCTTAGAACCGGTAGTTAAGCTGGTGATGTGATTGAGATCGTATTACTGGTATGTCAATTGTGTCACACTGGATGGCTGGTCATCTATTTTGTTGAATATTGTCACACAATCCAGACGGGGTGCTGTGATCCCATTCTGGTATTTCCAGGGTTTTTTTTTTTTTTTTCAAATTGAGTGCTCAAAGTCGGAATGTGGCTTAAACGTGGCTTATCTGACGGTCAGTACGGTATTTAAATACAAACATGCTAGTCATTGAGAAGATGTAATGATTTATTTTGCTGTAACCAAACAGACATATAAAACATTGGTTCTGAAATAATGATAAAACAATGTACAGAATAATCATTAATAAATTGAAATGGAAAATGACAAGTATGACTTAACCACCATTTCCCCCCCCCCCCTTTTTACTAATTTCCATCTATTGAATGAATACTTTGTCCACATCTACAGAAGATCTGTGAACAATGAATGACAGTAGTTCCATACAGCAGAAAATGATATTACTGATACATCTCTCAGTTACAAATCACAATTCAATCAAGCAAATTATTTATACATGTAGGTTCATATTGATTGGGTTGCCTAGCCAAGATAAGATGTATCATTGATTATCAAAAGCTGAACACAAACATTAAGCATATAAAGATATTTATAAAATTGATACAAAAGAGAAAATTCAATCATAACACTTCCTTATTTCAATCATAACACTTCCTTATTTCAATCAAAATCCCCAAATACTAAAAACACTGACAGTCAGGTATGGAATAGAGAAAGATAGGGGGAAATTAAATGAGAATCTCGTCAAAATACATTGATTGCACATTGATTTTATGGTAGGCACGAGTGGCCTAGCCCCAAGGGTGGTACTTGAGTAGAGTTTTGCGACAGTCGCCCACTCCGACCGTCTTTGGGCTGGGAGGGCGGTAGATGTTGAGATGCTGCTGTTATTTGCCTGGGTGTGCAGCATCTGCCTCTGGGTCATTCATAGCACAGTGAGATATTCTCAATGACCGCTTCACCAGGCCTAAGGAGGAGGGAGAGAGAGAGAGAGAGGGTGGTGTGTGTGTGTGTGTGTGTGTGTGTGTGTGTGTGTGTGTGTGTGTGTGTGTGTGTGTGTGTAAGATTGGTCTTTGACAGTGCACATAAAAATAGCTGCATTCATACTAGCAATGGGTGTGAGATTTTTTATTTCTATTAACATTTCTTCAAAAATCTCCTGCATTATAATTAAAAAAAAATGCTTTTCCTCTTGCCTCTCAATGAATTAACTGAATATATGTCATGGAATCACATGCTTATTAAAAGTGAAAGCATGGGAGCGAGATATTGCAATTATGTTGTCTGTAAGTGATATGAAGACACATAAGTTCACATGAGTTATTTATACGACCTAATTAAGGCAAGAGGAAGCTGTTTCCATTGATATATCACATAGGCTGGTGCACATGAATTCAAGACCCATTTCTGAGGTTCATGAAATTTGAGGCTTATGTGAGGACTTGCTACACATCTTCTTATTGATGACATTTCAGCACTGCAGAATAGGATTTCATTCTGCAAAGGCAGTAAAGAGCTTTGTATTCTCCTCATCTATTGAGGATGAGAATGTCTACTGATAAAAAGGTAGAAGCCTTATTTTCCTCCTTGCGATCAGCAATTGATTTTCCGCTCTGCATTCAGGAGAAGGAAGAAGAGCAGGAGATGCTTTGCTCACATTTTCTGGAGGGAAATTGAATATCTGAGTGCGATGATGGTATCTGATGCTTCCCATGATGTTGTCTTGTTACAGTGACTTATTGGCCCATCGCAGACACATTGCCAGCGTCATCAAAAATCAATTCAGGATGGTGCATGCGCAGGATCTGAGCATAAGACCTATGAGTGCATGTAACCCCCTCTGGAGATACTTCAGATCATGGGAGATAAAGTAAAATGATAAACAAAAAAACTGGTTTGTGACTTTCAGGTTAATTATAGCAAATTGCAATTGTAAAAAAGTTATGAAATAAGGACAACCCTTAAAAAAATGATGTGATGGGAAAGAACACTACCTGGCTTAAGTTGTATGTAAGTGAACGGCAGTAATGAAGAGTGTTCTTTTTTCTTAAGAGGTAGTCATTTACCCAATGTATGCTTCATGCAGGAAATTTCACAATTAAGAGTGAAAAGGATTAAGAAGCTTGGAATCCTCGCAGGATTACCCATCCACAACATTCAAAAGCAATTGCTTCATCAAAAACAGAAAAAGAGCAATTTAAGGAATCACAACAACACACAACACATGGGAGAGCATCTCACACGTGACGTCACAAAATTGAAATTTCAAACTTTCTTATCCTTTGACGGATTTTTTGTCAAATCTTCACTGATATGTTTCTTTAATATTTCTGTTTTTATTGAAACTAAATTGACTCCAAAGTGGAATTTCCCATTCACTCTTTCTGTCCCAATGAGGCATTTTGGCCCATGTGAGACACAAAGATCACATACAGCAGCATTTTTGTCTGGCACACAAAGTATTAACCCTCAGTACCAAACCATGACAAGTCTACAGGGTTATGACACATGCAGTTAACCCATGTTACTAAAAATGAATAAAAAAATGACTACTCCTACTCACAGTAGATCACAAGAAATGGTCCTATTCCACAACCTCATTACTCGGCAATGACGCCAACACGAAGGAGCCAGAAACTCCCCCGTCTGTATTCTCTGAAAGTCATGCAATTGTTGCTGCAGACATCAGTTCCAGTTTGGCTGATAGGATAAACAGTCGTCCACGCATGCACGGATGAACACTTTTGTAGCCTTGTATCTAGGCCATGGATTGTTTCTCTGTATTAACTGCTGGAATCATAACTAAGGCTAGACACCAAGACACCTCTTCTCTCTTTGACACACACTGTCAGGAAAGGAGGAAGGAGGGGAGAAAGTAGCCTGTATGCTCAGAATAAGTTATAATTTTAGTGCAAAAGGAAAAATGTTCCATAAACTGTGACCTAGCCTAATCAGCACTAAACCATTGGATTGGTATTTGCCTCCTATTGATACCTTCTAGGGGCGTCTTCATTAGCTCGAGCTGGGCAAAATAGGGAGCTTGTTCTGATCGGGTTAGCTAGCCAGATCACGAACTAGCTAGCTATTTGCGTCTTCATTAGCCAGATCAGGCAAAATAGCGAGCTATTTGGTCGAGAAAATTTCCCAAGAAATCTTGGGCTAGATTGATCTAGCTCGAGCTTGTTCGCGAACTAGCTCGAGCTAGCTCGGAGCGTCTTCATTAGCCTGAAAATTTCTCAATCCCGGCATGCATCAGCGCCCACGAGGCATTGTTTACGTAATAGGTTTTTACACGTGCGTGAATGTGAGCTCACAACCGAAGCCATGCGGTCATGGCCTATTCCCTTCGCACACTGCTGGTATGTGCGAAACTCGGGATAATTTATGCAACCCGAGCTCGAGCTTACGTATCCCGAGTTTCGAGCTAATGAAGACGCGATTGCAACTTCAGGCTAGTTCCCCGGATCAGAAAAATAGCTCGCTATTTCGTCTGATCGGGCTAATGAAGACGCACCTTCTGAAGCTCTATGCAATGCGAGATACTAACTATGCCATTGGTGTTTTGTAACCCTTGTAAGGTTCTACACAATGTTCAATCAAAGAGCCATCTAATCTTGTCTACAAAGCTTGACATTCATAACCTTTCACTAAAAATGTCCTTTTGTAATGTTTTGGCACACACAAAAAGAGAAGAGAACAACATGAAAGGGAAGAGATCACTGAAACATGTCGACTGTTAATGTAGTATTATACAGCAGGCATGCCAGCACCATTTCGCACCCAGTCTTTGGAGGACTGTTTTCGATGTACTAAGCTTACTTGGTGCCAAAATTTGATTTTCAAATGAATTTGAAATTCTTGAAAATTGTTTTTCTCATTGAAATCTGAAGTAATCAGTAATCATGCAGATTGAAAAAAGGAAAGGAATATGTGTAGAAATTG
Source organism: Arbacia lixula (assembly GCA_963669155.1). Lineage (NCBI taxonomy): Eukaryota > Metazoa > Echinodermata > Echinoidea > Arbacioida > Arbaciidae > Arbacia > Arbacia lixula. The sequence goes on along the minus strand of OZ022577.1, from coordinate 15,076,721 downwards.
AGGTGTTTTTCTTTTAGCATCATCTTACCTTTTAATACTTGTGAGCATAAAATGTAAAAAATGCTTTCAATCTGCAAATAATTGAAACCTTTTATTCTGTGTGTGTACTTATTTCCCTGCATATAACTTGGAAGTTTTCTATTTGTGGATACAGTGAGGTCACATCTGCGTGGAGGCACACCAATAAATACTACCATTTTGTTCAATTTAAGAATCGAGCTTCTTGCGTCAGTAGGCAAATAATCAAGTCTAGATGCATGGCCTTCAATAGTGCCTGAATGTGCCATGAGGTAGGCTGTGTGTATGACGCGAACATCAACTTGCATTCCATCCTCACTTCCATATGTTTCCATATTTGGTCCTCTGACGAATAGGAGTGTTTACAGTTTCCATTATATGTCTGAATGGAAGAGTGTTTACTGTTTTTTCCTATTACATGGACCAGTTTGCAAGTTGTTACTGTAGGTGCTGCAGTCTATGCCTAGCCTTTCTACTCTCATGTACCATCTTTCAACGTATTGTATAAGGCACAAGATGTAAAAGTGAAAATCTGTAGTGATGTACGACTATATGAAGGATTTTTTTTTCTTTAAATGTTTGCTTTCTACTTTATTATGTACTTATACACACATACTTTTAATGTTAAAAAACATTGCAAGCATGTATAACCTAGCTGTACTTTGCAATTATTATCCATAATCTTTGTGCTTCATCAGTCAATGTAAGTCTCAGCTCTTATCTGAGAAGTCTTGTACATGTTAACTGATCTTTCTTCCCTTCTTGTTTTCTTCTGCAGTCAAATTATTTGAGGTGATGGAGACGGAAAAGACGTTATACTTAGCAATGGAATATGCCAGTGGTGGTGAAGTCTTTGACTACCTAGTAGCACATGGAAGGATGAAGGAAAAGGAAGCAAGGGCCAAGTTTAGACAAGTAAGACCCCCCGTTTGGACACCCCCCCCCCCCCCCCTCAAGCCAAGTTTAGACAAGTAAGACCCCCCTGTGGACCTCTCCCACATAAATGTGGACACCCCCCCCCTCAAGTCAAGTTTAGACAAGTAAGACCCCCCGTGTGGACACCCCCCCCCCCCCCCCTCAAGCCAAGTTTAGACAAGTAAGACCCCCCTGTGGACCTCTCCCACATAAATGTGGACACCCCCCCTCAAGTCAAGTTTAGACAAGTAAGACCCCCCGTGTGGACACACCCCCCCCCCCCCCCCCTCAAGCCAAGTTTAGACAAGTAAGACCCCCCTGTGGACCTCTCCCACATAAATGTGGACACCCCCCCCCCCTCAAGTCAAGTTTAGACAAGTAAGACCCCCGTGTGGACCTCTCCCACATAAATGTGGACACCCCCCCCCCCCCCCCCCCCCATGCCTGTGGAGATGTTTTACAATCACAGGTTCTGAGAAATTGACCCATCAAGGCTTGCCATTGACAAGAAAGAAATGCTTGGCATTATGAGTATGCCAAGCAGTATGTCGCAATACATCCCCTGTGACTCATTGGCAAGGTGCATTCTGGACATGCCAAAGATAAGTCCACTTTATTACATCTTTAATTGTGTTGCTTTAAACAGTTGCACATAGACTATTGTTGTATTAGGAACATGGACTAACATGATGGGCATGTCATGATCTACCACATTAGCACTTTCATAACATGATGATGTTGGGAGAGAGGGGACCAATGGCAAGTTATTATACCTTACTGATGCCTAATTCATGTTTTTCACACCCTCAACAACTTCAACAATCCACTTTGTTAGATATTTTATATGAGAACTTTAATATTTCTTTTGTCTCTCATGTATCACATAAATTACTGTACATTTAGTACATATGACATGTGCCATAATTAAACATACCATAAGTGTCATAACATTGTACTTAAACCCTAAGTGTTCACTCTGATGCCATGTATCAGTGTTATATTGCCATTGATATATGTTGCTATTGGAATCTAGCTCTCAAATCCTTCCACAGAGTGTGTATGGATATAACTCTTAGATAAGTGCACAATGGACATTTCTAAAGGTCAAGTGCCCGCATCTGTTTTTCAGACCGTAAAGTTCAACAAAATGTCTTCCAGGGTAGAGGAGTAATTTTCTTTGAATATATCTCTGTCATTTCATGTATGACAATTTTTTTACCATGATCGAAGTTAAAAAAAAAATACAATATATGATTCATACTTTATAAATCACTATGAACAGAGTAAGAAGTGAGTAGAAAATTTCATAGAAAAAAGGATAAAGAAACAATTTACAGAAACTTGAGTGAATTGACTATATGTATGTTTCCTTAATTTGTATCAAAATGCACAAGGAGATGAAATTTTCTCTTGATTATGTTTTCATGTCTTTTCTGTGTCGTCTTGTCTGGTATCATTATGCTTGGCCGATTGAAGTCTGTTCTTAGGAGGGTTGATGTACCAGAAATCCCTCAGACTGGGGTATTAATTAGGCACACAGTGCTCAGTGTACCATCAGTGCTTGATTTGATAGAGTAACATGTCACCATTTTATTGGAACCTTGTGGCTGACTAGCTGATTTTCCCCTGACCTTTCTAACTTACATATGTGCAGTTAAGGTGCATCCAAAAGAGATACTTTTAAAGGGAGCCATAAGCTAAGGGTCGCAATAATTGCTTTCACTGGTCCCCATTGTTAGGCTCACAGGGGAGTGATATTGGACAAGCGAAGGTTGTACATGAAGCATAGTTAATGACAAACCTGTAGCCATGATTTAATCTCAAAGTGGAATTCTCTAGTTATTGCCAGTTACATGTTTGACAGCTTTTTGTGTTCAGATAAGGATGGCGAATTGCCAATGGGTGGTGACTTGTGTTACCCTTTAAACCATATGAGTGTACAGCAATGAGCATGGGTTCTTGGGAAAGGAGTACAGAGTTCATGGCTGTTTTCTACACAGTATGTAAAAACTTGGCTAGGCAGGATTATAAGCATATAATTCACATCATTGGTGAAAAGTGGTTTCAGCATGTAAAATGCAGTCATATATATGTGAGAGACATTATTAAAATCGATTGTACCATAGATGTTGTTTGGATTATGTTCCTGCGATCAGTTCCTCCATGATCAGAAGAAACTGTATGCATGCTACCATGCATTCAAGATGGAAAGAATAGTTTATACTGGTAATTATTAGTTTTGTGTATGATAGTGATATTGACTGGTGGCACAGACAAGATCACAACAAGAATTGAATTTGTGTATGGAAAAAAGCTCCCTGGAAGACAAAAGGGCTGCATTACATGTGATATTGAATGGTATTTGTAAACAATTGTGCTAAGAAAGTTTGCACATGACATTTTGTGCCATGTGACATCATTACTGGGAAGAGCCCTTTTACGAAGGCATTATTGATTGTTGTCACCTCAACTCAGACAATTTGATTATGAGTTCATGCTTAATTTCATTTTAAACAGGAAATATAGATCAGTTGCATTGTACAGTATTTGTATTGTAAGATTGTGGAACTGTTGTATCAATCTTGATAAACTTGATAAACTTGATATATTTGATATATTTCCTTTACAGATTGTGTCTGCTGTACAGTACTGTCATCAAAAGCGCATAGTTCATAGAGACCTTAAGGTAAGATGTTACATCGCATCATAGGAAGGTTTGTCTTTGTGATGTGGTATTCAACGTTGCTCTGTCTCTCTCTGCTACAGTGTACGTTCATAATGTCTTATGTCTACAGTTTTTACTCTCCATTTGTCATCATGATCATGCATATGAATGACATACATGTATGATCTCTGGCTGTGCATTTTGCTCTCATATTACTGAGCCTGTTGACTTATACACATCTTCATGCCAATGGTATTGAGAGAGTTGACAAACTCACTCTTACTTGTTTGAAGCTGATGAAGAACCTACAAAGAACAGCTCAGCCATTCCACTGTGACTTTTGTGACATTTGAAGAAAAATAGCACTTTATATCTTCTGCCCTATGTATATCAACTGCATATCCCTTGTTTGCTTTGTATCATTTATTAACGGCATTGTTGGAGTAGATCTAAGTATAGAAAGAACTTCTGAAAAAAATATTTTTTCTCTGGAAAAAAACATGATTTTAGTAGTGTGACTTGCATGACAGATAGAAATTAGGTTCCTTGATGTCACTTCATACTTGTATAATGCCCAATGGAAATACAGGTAATATCACTCTGAAACTTCAGGAATAAAAACTTGGATGACCCTCTGCACTCTTTGCCTTATTGGCTTTGAATAATATTGTCTCACTGATTAATGACGGCCTCTTGAATTTGTGACTCGCGTGACATGAAATTTGACTTGAACGTCACAGTTGAATTTAGCTTTTATCAAATTAAGATAATATGAAATTTATGTGGTATTACATCAATAAATCATGATAAATGAGTGAAAGGGCAATGACTATCGTGGTATGAGTGTAAATTTTACAGTTTTTCTAGTAAACTGAAAAAGTGCATATTTAGCGTGACTCGCGTGACAGTTTTTTAGTCTAAAAATCCAGATAACTCTGTTTTTTTTTTTATTGTCAACACATTATATCAGGGTTTGGCTTAATTCCTGTCACAAAAGGTATTAAAGGTAGCCCATCCCTTTTGCAGACCTAATTCTGAAAGTTCCCTGACTTGGTCATCATTAGAGAGACAGTGGCTATATAACCTTTCCCTTTGTTAACTTGCCGAATAAACAGAATCTTGAATTAAAATACCCTTCTGGAAAAACCCAGAAACGTTCATTGATTAAAAGAATCTGCAACTAATATATATCCAAGTTTTGAAAAGAAGACTCTGATTAAGTCACTTACTTCGTCTAAGTTATGTACTGTAAATATTCATTTTTATTAATTATTACAAAAAAATTATACCGCTATAAATGCACATTAAGATATATTTACTATCTTAACATTTTATTTAATCAAGAATTTTTTTTATTGTGTCTTTTAAAATATGTTTGCCTCAATATTTCTGCATGGAGTTGATTGAAGTAAGCAACTTACTCCATAGGAATATTGATGCGTTTCAAGTTGCTAGCTGCGTGCTTGTGAGCTTGCGAGCACTGAACCGCGCACTGCTGCCAGTTTGTCTGCATAGCACATATCGCGGATCTGGATTGGTCTGGGCATGGACCCTACCATGGTCTGGGCATGGGCTGAGGGCAAGGACCTAGGCTCTGTAGAGCGGTCAAGCAAATTGAACTGTCATGATGGGTCTGAATTGATTGGCTAAGAGGAAGAGGTTAATGATGTAACCACTGTGTCTGTATGTTAATCAGCCACACGCCCTGATGAGGCAACAAGGCCTTGGCCAGCCTTCAGAGGGCCACACCCCCAGGCACTCCAGGTAGCCTTGTACTCTTTAGGTGCGTCTTCATTAGCTCGATCAGACGAAATAGCGAGCTATTTTTCTGATCCGGGGAACTAGCCTGAAGTTGCAATCGCGTCTTCATTAGCTCGAAACTCGGGATACGTAAGCTCGAGCTCGGGTTGCATAAATTATCCCGAGTTTCGCACATACCAGCAGTGTGCGACAGGAATAGGCCATGACCGCATGGCTTCGGTTGTGAGCTCGCATTCACGCACGTGTAAAAACCTATTACGTAACAATGCCTCGTGGGCGCTGATGCATGCCGGGATCAAGAAATTTTCAGGCTAATGAAGACGCTCCGAACTAGCTCGAGCTATTTTGCGAACTAGCTCGAGCTAGCTCCATCTAGCCCAAGATTTCTTGGGAAATTTTCTCGACCAAATAGCTCGCTATTTTGCCTGATCTGGCTAATGAAGACGCAAATAACTAGCTATTTCGTGATCTGGCTAGCTAGCCGGATCAGAACAAGCTCGCTATTTTGCCCAGCTCGAGCTAATGAAGACGCACCTAATCTCCTCAGGCACAGCCATCCACCTCATGTAGGTCAAGGTGTGGAGAACACATTACCTGCAGAAGATGATGAGGATGGTTACTACCTTTATTTCTTGTCCTAACCAGTGAGCACACACTCTCTCTCTCTTTCTTTTCTTTTTTTTTCTCTTTCTCCTCCTTTTCCCATCCCCCTTTTTTTCCCTTCTTTTTCCCTTTCCTCTTTTCCCCCAATTCCTCTTGTTCGCTTTCTGTCTATTACTTTCTCTTTCGCTTTCTCCGTTTCTTATTCTCTTCTTATCTTATTGTTCTTATCTATTTTACTGTATCTTTGTGTTTCTCCCTTACTTCTCTCTTCCCTAGCTCTCTCTCTCTCTTTCTTTTCCCCATCCTCTCCCCCTTTCTCTCTCTTATTGTGTTTGCCCCATCTTACTATCCTCTGTTTGTTTTCTTTACGTCAGAGTCTTTGGTTCCATCCCACTCTGCAAATATATTTATGTAATATAATATTATAGAAGAAAAATTTGTATCCAATTGTTAATCCATTGGTTCTTCAATTAATCTTTAACATCTGATCAGGAATAACTAATATTGTCTCAAAAAAGGCTAACAATACAGGTGCTACATATAAATGAACACCATTTTTTTTGGCCCCAGTAATCATTTCTCTTTGGCATGCCGTACACTCTCTCCTAGACAAGTAGGTCGCAGTGTGAAGAAGTCATTAGGTTTGCTCCATATCACAGGGATGAATTTGTTGTACCACTATGCATAGTTGCCCTTGAATTTCCCTTGCAAAAAGTGGAGCGGATATTTTTGCGAGCAATTGCTGTGCCTTAAGAAATGTGAGCAACACAAAGGAGGTTGGAACATGCTTTGCAGTTTCTTTTTTTTCTGGGTTGGCAGTCATACATTGCCCTGAACTTATACTTGAATTGTTATTGTCAATGACATGTGCATTTCAGCTCATTCAGATCATTCTCAAAAATCAACTTCAGCAAATTTTGATCTGTTATGAATGTCAGATCACAGGCTGAATTTGTAGTGCTCTTTTGATTCCAAATATAGTAGGCTGTATTTGGTGACTGCATGTGTGTAAATCTGTGTGGAGATAAGCCCAATTTCTGTGCTAAATAAGCTGAATGTCGTGCATAGGTGGGAACATCTCGTTATTGTGCAGTGAGTAATTCCTGGATTCTCGCTGCAGTGAGCTGTACTTTCCCCTATCAGAAATAGAGCAGCAGTGGGGTGGCGATGAGGTTTCCCTCTACCCTTCCCTCCACCCTTCCCTCCACCCTTCCCTCTACCCTTCCCTCTACCCTTCCATCTACCCTTCCATCTACCCTTCTTTCTATCCTTCCCTCTACACTTCCCTCCACCCTTCCTATTGCCCTTTCCTCTACACTTCCCTATGCCCTTTCCTCTACCCTTCTTTCTACCCTTCTTTCTACCCTTCTCTCTACCCTTCTCTCTATCCTTCTTTCTACCCTTTCTACCCTTCCCTCTACCCTTCCCTCCACCCTTCCCTCCACCCTTCCCTTCACCCTTCCCTCTATCCTTCCCTCTACCCTTCCATCTACCCTTCACTCTACCCTTCCATCTACCCTTCCCTCTACCCTTCCCTCTGCCCTTCCCTCTATCCTTCCCTCCACCCTTCCCTCTGCCCTTCCCTCTATCCTTCCCTCTACCCTTCCATCTACCCTTCACTCTACCCTTCCCTCTACCCTTCCCTCTACCCTTCCCTCTACCCTTCCATCTACCCTTCCCTCTACCCTTCCCTCTACCCTTCCCTCCACCCTTCCCTCTACCCTTCCCTCTATCCTTCCCTCCACCCTTCCCTCTGCCCTTCCCTCTGCCCTTCCCTCTACCCTTCCCTCTGCCCTTCCCTCTATCCTTCCCTCCACCCTTCCCTCTGCCCTTCCCTCTATCCTTCCCTCTACCCTTCCATCTACCCTTCACTCTACCCTTCCCTCTACCCTTCCCTCTACCCTTCCCTCTACCCTTCCATCTACCCTTCCCTCTACCCTTCCCTCTACCCTTCCCTCCACCCTTCCCTCTACCCTTCCCTCTATCCTTCCCTCCACCCTTCCCTCTGCCCTTCCCTCTACCCTTCCCTCTACCCTTCCCTCTACCCTTCCCTCTACCCTTCCCTCTACCCTTCTTTCTACCCTTCCCTCTATCCTTCCCTCTACCCTCCCCTCTACCCTTCTGTCTACCCTTCCCTCTACCCTTCCCTCTACCCTTTCCATCTACCCTTCTATCCTTCCCTCTACCCTTCTTTCTATCCTTCCCTCTATCCTTCCCTCTACCCTTCCCTTGCCATGCTTGCGAGGAGTGGGGGTGTGCGCTGAGGTTTCCATTCCTCTGTCCGTCCCTCGCCATGTTGCAGGTTTTTATCGGGTCCTTGTGAGATTCGGGGAAAGATTAGGCTGACATGCTATTTCATGCACACCACGGGAAGACGCAGGAAAGTGCAAGACAAACTGATGTTTCTTTGCAAAGTGAACTTTTGGAGGAGACTAAATCAACAGTTGGTGATGCTCGCTTTAAGGCAATTACGTTAGGCACGGTCCCCAATGCGTGCAGAGCAAAGCAAACCAACATCGGGGAGATCGTTGGGCATGATAGAAACAGCTAGTTTACAGAATGTTTAGTCGTTTCGGGAAAGACAACATGAGGCCGGCGTTGTCTGTTGATTGATGCAACTTGATGCTGAGTGGCTTGTGAGGCAGCGCGTATGGTATAGTGTTATCCATGTAGTGTGGTGGGGGATATGCAGTGTAAGTACTGATTATGACGCACTGCTACTGACATCCAAGAAGCATGTCTTGGTCTCTTCTATGTGATGATCTCAATGTGTCAGTGTATGTGCAGGGTTTTCTTTTGCACATACATAATCTATTTTTATGCCCGAACCATGAAAACAATAAGTATTTTTTCCTTAGTCAGCTTTGAATATAAGCTTATTTCTTTTTAATCTTACTCTCTTCATGATGTGATGCAGATTTTAGCGTGGATCAGGTTTCAAGCTACATGTAGCATACCATGAAGTTTATTACAAACTCATAGACTATTTAAAAAGATTATAATTTGCTATTATTCCATCATCCCATGTTAGCTACCTTGATTTCAATAAACCTGTGTTAACAATACAGAATTAACACCTTCTTTGCTATCATTGTTTCTCCTTTCACTCTTTACAGGCAGAAAATCTACTACTTGACAAGGACCTAAACATCAAGATAGCAGATTTTGGTTTCAGCAATGAGTTCACACTGGGTTGCAAGCTGGACACGTTCTGTGGCAGTCCGCCCTACGCAGCCCCAGAGCTCTTTCAGGGCAAGAAGTATGACGGGCCCGAGGTGGACGTCTGGAGTTTAGGTGTCATCCTCTACACACTGGTCAGCGGCTCGTTACCCTTCGATGGACAGAACCTCAAGGTGAGATTGCTTGAGTTTGGCAGTCAAGACATAGTTTTTATTCCAGAGTCTGTAGCTTTGCTGTCTCTGAGCATATTTCAATGGGTAAGATTGTTCATGGACATGCCAACAGCTGAACCATTAACAGAATTGTCACTACTGTCAGACGCAAAAACACTGTACGTGATCTATTGTATTTGTAACAGCAACTTAGAGCAAGTAATTTCTTCTATACCAAACACTCAGCTCGGTGTGTTCTTGTAGTTATTCTTATGTTAACATTGTAATTACATGTTCCTGCAATATCACTCATCTTTGTTAATATGCAATTTGGCATCATTGCAGTGAATCATGATTTTGTTAATTTACCTTGACTTAACTTGAATAATGATAATGATCATAGTAACTGAGTAGAGTAGATAGTAATATGATACCAAGAAAATGAATCCCTGCTGTATATCCCAAGACCAATGTATGTAATGTCTTCCTTGCCCTTGTGTGCTCTGTTTGTCTACCAGGAGCTGCGAGAGCGTGTGTTACGGGGGAAGTACCGGATCCCCTTCTACATGTCCACAGACTGTGAGAATCTGCTCAAGAGGTTTCTCATGCTCAACCCAGCCAAGAGGGCCATGCTTGAGGTAACCAGCAAAATCACCTTCCCCTAGTTTGAGGGAGTCCTTAAGTTCAATGCTTGTTTCAGGGAGATATACATCACTAAACTTTGCGATAAGATGAGTATGTAGGTAAATGAAGGTCATCATTATAAGCTTTCCATTGTAATCCCCACTTTTAAAACTCTCATTACCAACTAGTCGTAGTCCCATGTCAATTACTTCACAGTTTATCACCTGAGGAATACAGAGGGTTAAAAGAAGTAGACTTCAAAGAAATTTATTTCCTAAGCACTAGTTCCATCACTGTTAAGTTTCATATTCCATAAACCGGACCTATATGTTAAACTTGTTGTTTTGCAGAAGTAGGTAGTGTTTTCATAAGGGATACACTACATTGACCTTCTCTTCCGACCATCCAAATGCCAGTGGGATGGTTATATGTTATCGTTTAAATGAACTTCTTTTTGCTAGCTCTCTTCGCGATATGAATAAAGGAATGGCAGTCGTAAATGACCGATGTTATGCAATACTGATCAACTCATTTACAAAGCACAGACAGGAAGGAACAGTGATACTAAACAGATAGTAATGGATGAAGCATCAGTCTGGCTGCAAACTTTAATCTTTTTCACTGATATTTTTTAAATGTTTGAATTACATTCACATCTACGCATATGCCTCCAACATTGGGATTCTATGAGCATTACAGAAGATAGATATGAATTTGTAGACAAAGCCCCATTTGGGATCCCAGAAATATTTCCTCAAAAATATTCTGTCCAGAACTTTGACAATTGATGGTTCCCTGTTCTTGAATTTTCTGCTGGTTATACATTATTAGATTTTTTTTACTGCAAAATTTTCATCTTTGGAGCTTGTTATTGTATTCATTAACAATGGTTTGTGTTGGATCTGACATAAGTTCTTTTCATTTAAATTGTTTAAGTCTCTGTTATATGAGTTTAACATGAGTGTGAACAATCTAATGTTGGACAATGTGTCAGGGATAAGGTCATTCTTAAGTGAGATTTTTTTCTTGCAACAACAAATTGTTACTGTCCTGTGTGAATTGTAAAGAAAAAAAAGGTAGAATCCTTATTCTAAGGTTTCTGCGTGGTGTTGGCTTGCTTTCTTGAGACTGTAAAAATAAATATGATTGCAATGAAACCATACAAAGATCTCAAGAGGTTGCAGTTGCAGTAGGTGTAGCTCTTAGTGATAAAGAATCCTATAGGTTGTGAATTATAAAGCGCATTTAAATGTCCAAAAATGCATAAATAGATATTATATTAAGATACATATATGCATTTGTATAGTTCCTACCTAGGGTTTCATTGAAGTTGGCTCACTTCTTTGAAGCTCAAAAGCTTAATAAAAATATAGTGTTAAATGTAGACTAACTGAGCTTCTATGAAATTTGCTCTACACGCTAATTAGCTGCAGCCCAAATAAGCTTCAAGAAAACTTGTCATAAGTAATTATTTTTCACTTAATTATTACTTGAAATTTCAGTCTGGCCTAGTCCATTACCTTGCATTGGTTTTAATCTGGGCAAGTATTTAGGGGCTAACAATGGTATTCGGCACAATCCTATCAAAATATTTAATATGTGTATAACAGGGATATGATGAGACAAAATAAATTGTAAAATGAAACTGACTACGAACCTACCACGTGTTGCCCCTCCTGTAGGCAATCATGAAGGACAAGTGGATGAATGCAGGCTTCGAGGACAACGAGCTGAAGCCACACCAGGACAACCAGGAGGACTTCTACGACGAGCGGCGCATCGAGGTCATGGCTGCCATGGGCTTCAAGCGGAAGGAGATTGAGGACTCGCTGCGCAACCACAAGTATGACGAGTACTATGCCTGCTACCTGCTGCTGGGCAGGCGGCATAGCGACGTGAGTACCCACCGACCAGCCCAATAAAGAGTTGCAATTGATCTCAACCGATCGCAAGCCCAATCTATCTCTAACGTACAGAGTTACAATTTATTTCAACCGCAAGTCAAGATAGGATCAATTGCTAATCTTTCGAAAACAGGATTCTGGTTAGACTACCAGAAAGTATACAGAGTTTCACTGTCGGGCATTTTACTTCTCATAGTGTGGATAGTCCAACGGCAAACTTTGCAAGAACAAGACAATATTCCACTTGAACCTTTCTCTTTTCTTGCAAAACTGCCTGTTATTATGGGAAGGCTGTCCAGGTACTGGTGAACTTATGAGTAGTTGGTCACATGATTGGTCACTAGATTTCACATGGATTTTGCCATGGAGGTGCCAATAGGATTAGTGCATTGATAAGTAAGGGCCGCAAACCGCTTCTGTATGAATATACTCTCTTCATTCCTTCAGGTGCATTGATAGTGTAGTGGCATTCCAGGCCAAGCAAAGTAATTTTTATGTCCAGATCAAGAATGTAGGTTTAATTTCTTCCCACATGTCTTCAACCTCATCTTCCCCCTCCCCCTCCCGCTCCCCAGCAGACGGAAGATGCAGACTCAACGTCGGGCAGCTGCCTCTCGCTGCCCCAGCGCACCGTGAGTGACCTGACCTCCTCCATCACCCAATCACCGTCCTCCCAGGGTAAGAAACAGCGCAGCATCCCATCCAATCAGAAAGAGAGACGATTTAGTCATGGCGGGGAGAATTACGGTCAGTTTTGGCATGATGTTTTCTTTGGACACTTCAAAGTTCTTGTTGCATTTTTATAAATTTTTTTGTTTTTTGTTTATCTATGGCAAGGTTCGTCTTGTGAAATTGGATATGTTACACACCAAAGGCACCTTGGCTTGTGAAAAGGCATGCAAGCATTTTATTTGACTCTCATTTATTACCCCGTTTTTATTACTTTATTTGCACGCATTGCTTATGCCAACAGAAGGAGAACGTATGAAACCTGCATGGGTGCTTGAAAGAACATTTCAAGATTTATCCATTCTGTAAATACCGGACACTAAGAAATAAGGTGCATTATTTGCTAAGAATGGACTGTGAACCATGCCTTTGTTGAAAAGTATGAAGTATGTTATCTGATTTTCCTTAGAGAAGAGCAAAGTTAGTGTTATCCTCTAAGCCTCCTGGTATGAACACAATAATACTACACAAAAGTCATCCAGCAGTTGTTTCTGAATCCCTTTCAACTGACTTACGATATATGATGCATTACATGCATGATTAAGATGTACTTTCCACTGTAAATCAATGGAAATGATCTTTCATTTCACCCTTCTCTGTGCAGCAGTCAGACTCATTGTGTTGTGCTGATAGACATGCACTTTAATCTGATGTGGGTATTTCCATGTGCCATCCATGCAGTCTCTCATACGTTCTGCGTATCCTCTGTCTGGGCCGGGAACAGCACCAATGCTGAAGCATAATAAACCATTCCCCAGATATTAATCACCATCCTTCCCATCCCAATGATTATCTGGACAGATAGTCATGCTTCATTCCTAAACATTTATATATTTATCTACTGACCTTTTATTCACTTGTTCAAGCTGTTGACAAAGTCCTGAACAGTTATCGGAGAGTGAATAATATCCCTTGTTGCCGTTATATTATGAGAACTGTTTCTCATCCACAAATGCATTCTTCTGGTCTTTTTCATATACCTCCATCTCATCTACTCTCTTCTAGTCGTCAGGAAAAGAGGTAATGACACTCGACTTAAAGAGCAGCGGTTCCTTCTTTTATCTCATATTGTTCTCTCCATTCAACTCTCTAGTTTTGAATGCCTGCTAGTAGTAGTCATATTTAGCTATAGCTCTTATGTTATTGGCTCTGCAATTTTAGTTAGTCCATCTGTCAATCAGTCAGTCCTTCCTTTCTTTCTCCCTATTTGCTTGCCTGGTATCTACTATGTGTATATTGCTCCCAATTTCTCTGTTATACATTTGTTGAGGTCCCACTGTCCCTCTCTACCTCTCTCTCTGTATACCTCTCTCTTCCTCTCTGTCATGATCTCTCTCTACTTCTCTCTACCTCTCTTTATCTCTCTGTCTCTGTCTCTCTCTTTTTGACGTGTAGAAATTATGTATCTTCTCCCTCCATTTTCTCTGCAACAAGTAATATAGCCTGCTGTATTTTAGAGCTCTTTACTGACAATTGTGTGTCCTCTTAGTTTGTCATGTTCGTGGTGTGTTGTCTTCAAGTGTCTCTGATCAAGCATTCATTTGACTAAACCATGCTGAAAATTATTGCAATGCAAAAGTTGAAAGCATTCATGGCTGTGTTTTTATGACTCAGCCACGAAGTGGCCGGAGGCATTATGTTTCCGGGTTGTTCGTCCATCCGTCCCGAAACCGTTTTCACATATCTGGAGAACCATTCACCAGATTTGCCTAAACTTGGTACATGTGTGCATTGCATGAAATCAAATGAACTGTGTAAAATAGAGGTCAAAGAGGTCAAAGGTCAATGAACTTAGTTAAAAAAAATTTTAAAAAATTGATGGTTGTCACAATAAATCAAAATCCAGTGATACAATTCTGACCCAACATGGTACAAAGATGGATCACTATTTGGAGGTAGACTGATGGCATATTTGGTGAAATCCCTGGAAGGTCAAAGGTCAATGAACTTTGCCAAAATTGGCTAACAATTGCCCCAAAATTATATTTTCAGAATGAATCTAAATCCAATTATTAAATTCCAACCAAATGTGATACAGAGATGAAACATGACATGGAGGTAGGCTAATGGCACATTTGACAAAATCCCTGAAAGGTCAAAGGTCAATTAACTTTGACAAAATTATCTACAAAAAATTGCACCCAAATCTATATTTTTCACAATAAATCTAAATCCAATTCCATTCAAACATCATTTGATGGATCACTGTCAGGAGGTAGACTGATATAATTTTGGGTAAAATTCCTGAAAGGTCAAAGGTCAGTGAACTTCACCAAAAATTGGCTATGAATTGCCAAAACCGTTCCTTTTTCCAAATAATTGAATTGAATGATCCAATTTTAAACAAACTTGAGGCCAGGATGGATGACTACATTTAGAAAGACTTAGATCAGAAGTCAAAGAAGTAAGAGGTCAAAGGTCAACGAACATTGCCAAACTTGGCTAAACATGACCTCCAATTTTTTTGTGCAAATACTAGAAATTGAATGGTTTAAGTTCACATAGGAATTCAGTAGTACATTGTCGACCAAACACAAGTTTTCCGAGAAGATAATCAATGTCAACCACATGAATATAACCAAAGGAGGGGAGGCATATTTATGGACTGTGTGGCAGTCAAATTGCTCTAGTTTGATACATGTAACTTCTGACTCCATCCGATAGGTCCTTATTTTTTTTTAGTAAAGGATCAGAAGCATAGAAATGAAAAAAATATATATGCTGTGATTCAAAGGGTTCTGATATTTTTTCTGGAAGGTGCTATAAATGTTGGGGTTTTAAAAGCACCTGAAGTAGTAAAATTATTCAACAGTAAAACCAAATTTCAGCTAGCTGCTAATGGATTATTGTACATAAAAATTACACAAATGATGTGCCAAGCTACATGAATTATAAAGTACATAAGAAGTTA
Organism: Arbacia lixula; assembly: GCA_963669155.1. NCBI lineage: Eukaryota > Metazoa > Echinodermata > Echinoidea > Arbacioida > Arbaciidae > Arbacia > Arbacia lixula. The sequence goes on along the minus strand of OZ022577.1, from coordinate 15,061,259 downwards.
ACAGTTGCTCTCAAAATAGTGCTCATTCTGTATTGTGCTAACAGCCATCTCTAAAAAGTGTACATTGACTTTTTGCTTATGAATATGTTCAATCTGTTACCAGATCCAAGATTAGATTAGGGGGTGATATAAGACTATTGACTACTACAGGAGCTTATTTCACGATATCAAGCCTAGGCACCTTTTGAATAAATTCTGGAATTATTAGGATTAAGATTATAACTATGGCTTCAACAGATGTTCCCATTTTTCTCTATCCTTGTGTCTGTTTTAAAAAGTAATACTTTAAGTTCAAACCAAAAAATAGACAAACTTCCATGAATACTGTCAAACTTATGTATATCGACCGATTCATCATTATATTTTAAACAAATCAATGCAATGGTAATCTGGACCTACATGTGTTACTTCATATTTTGATGTTCACAACAAGGCAAATGAATTATGAATTCTCATCTCTTCATGATCTTTAGATGTAAAGGTCGTAAATGAGCAGTGCATTAAGAAAGTATTCAGTAACACAAAAGTCATTCTACTGCATGTTTTTGCCTAATACTGCTGTGAAAGCTAATACTTCTTGGAAGCAAAACAAAATGTCACTATTGAAGCTTTTTGACTAATAAAACTAGATTTTTGATGCTGCAGTTCTTGTTAACATCATCTAATTAATAGCTGTTTTTAACTTTTGATTAATCTGTCTACTATCTTTTCAGCTTAGCATTCAATCATGTACTGAAAAATTCATTTAGATATCAATCATCTTCGGCTTTCTGCTGGAAATCACTAATAGCCTTAACAGCTGCTGTGGTGGGGTAATGGCTTTTACTATCGGTGGTGGCAGTAGTTCTAGTGGACAAAACAATTTGGCTGGTGGCTGGCTACACAACTTGCTCCTGCTGCAAGCCTTGGGAGTGATGCCTGTTGGAATGAGGCCGATAGGGTCTGTGGTGCACAATGACTGTGATTCTCCAACAAGCTTAAGACTAAATTTGCTCTCTCAAATCACATTGGTGTATGCATAAAGCGGCGTTAACAAAATCGTCTGTGTGTGTATTGCTTGCCAAATATATTGATATATGTATGTAGAGTTATGACGTGAAGATGAGGGAATTCGATCGGTGAGTGAAATTTCCTTTTTCAAACTTGAAGGCTTTTCTTCGGATTGGATTTGAAGTGATTCTTCTGTGTGTATATTTTTAATGGAGCCAGGTTATTTGATTTATTTTCCCTGCCATCTTCTCTCCCCACTACTTTCAGTCTTTCAGTTGATTTCTTCCTACCCCCTTACCTTTTCTCTCTCTCTCTCTTTCTCTCTCTCTCTCTTTCTCTCTCTCTCTTTCTCTCTCTCTCTCTCTCTCCCTCCCCCTCTATCTCTCTCTCTCACTCTCTTTCTGTCTCTCTCTTTCTTGCTCTTTCCTTTTCTTTCTCTCTATCCAACTCTATCTCTCACTTTTCCTTCTTCCTCTCTTTTTCTTGAACTGATTTGTTGTTCCTTCTCTATTCTCTCTACTCCTCTCCCTTTATTGTTTCCCTCTGACGTTCATTCTTTCCCTAATTCTTTTGATTGAGTACTTCTCCACCTCAATTTCTTCTTGAAATTTGATTTGCCATGTTGATATTACTTTTAACTCATCAGAATTGAGGAAGAAAAGAAGAATGGAGTACATCAAAAGACACAGACTAGAGAGTGTTGTAGGATAATCATATTCAGTTTGATGTCTTAAACTCTAGATTTCTTTGTTACAGTAATGAATAGGTGTAGTATTAATTTCATACATCTCAAACTTAAGAATTGGTGGAGAGTTCTGCATGTTTGGGGGATTTATGAAAGTTGTATGCAGATACTGTCATTGTATTCAAAATGATTTTTATGAGCACATGCAAGAAGTGAATTGTGTTGATATTTGTAGAGTTTATTGTAGTTCATGTGCTTTTTTGAAATTGTGAAGAATACAAGCAGCTACTGTCTTGGGTAAAAATCTATTCCAAATATAATTTCTTTGTAGAATCAAAAGTATGATACTTTTTGTTGGAATAACTTCTTTCATATTCCATGAGTCAATTTTGTTGCAAGGACAATTAGGTGGATTTCCTTTTTGCAATATTTGTGTCATCTTAAGAAAAAGGAGATGGGGTTGCTTGAAGGTCTGAGGTCTGCTGTATGCATTCATGTGACAATATTTGTCATCTTTGAATGGTATGTGAAATATTTTCCTGCTGTTTTCATTCCAACATATTACCACATTGAGAAGAAGACAATCCAAACATATCAATGACGTCTTATTTATTGGCAACTATTGTTAATAACTACCAATTATTGCTGATGTATGTTTTTTTTTTTCTTTTTTTACTTGATCCATGTATACCACATGTGTTACTTGCAGGTTAAATTCCAATATTTTAACAGTAAAACAGAAACAGAATGATGCTTCATACCTAGGATAAATTCTCCATGTAAAATAAGCGTACATGGTAAAACACATAATAAACATGTGAATATAAACAGGTACAAAATCAACACACACCAAACATACCTACATACACCATTCTCTGACTATCCTCCCTGAGCTCTGTGTATATATGTGTTCCCCCATGTTCCTTCCCTTGCTTTGAACCCTGCCTTGTGACCAACCAAGAGAAACATTTATGGATGACTAACTGTTCTCATAATAGCCAAGGAAGGGTGTCAACACCAGGCACATCTGGGAAGCATGTGCAAATTAAGAAGGAGTATGTGCTTTAAGAAAAGCTGGATACATTTCTGCTCTGTGCTAACTCTGATTTTACTTTTGTATGTAATTTCTAACATTTCAGCTGTAAAAATGTAATGCTCAAAGTCACATTACGTATCATTATTTGATTGTGTCATTACATTGCTTATTTGACTCCACATGCATTATTTTGTTGCCCACAGAATGGTCGTTGAGTCGATCAGTGATGTTCTTGTTGCCTTCACAGTTTGTTACATTATCAATATTATTGTGTTAAAAAATGAATGTATGTCTTGAGAGCACCTGCGCATGATGTAGCTGCCTGATTGTCTGCATTCACATTGTGATTACTTATAAAGGTATATCATCCATACGGAGAAAGCATTCCTTATGTACTGTCCGATGCATGCTTGTACTAGTACCTCATCTAATTAATTATATTTTGATTCATGCATACCCAAGGTTCACTAAGAACATACCTTCACAATTATGTAAAGGATATAAAATGAAAGATATTTTTGAAGTCTGCATGCAAATAAAAATTAACTAATGTTTATAAATATAAAAATATTAGTTACAGCTTTGACTTGTTGCAACTATTGAAAAAACAACTTCGAACTATTTATGAATTGTATGATACTTCCAGTCATCTAATTGATTGCATTGAATTAGCTGATTATTTATCTTGCTGTGTAAGATTATAGGTAAAATAAGTTTGAATTATATGCATGGCTTCTAAATTAACAAATGTAGTTTGCAGTGATCAAGGGTGATATAAAAACAACATTCAATAAGTCCACCAAAAGTGTTCAATGGTAATATATTGATATTGTCTTATTGGCAAATACAGAAAATAATCTATTTCTAGAAATATGTGTCAAAAAGTGTGTAGAGTGAAAAATAGCTGACAACATACTGTGAAATGGTGGAGGTGGGTAACCTATATTGCATGGTCATTGTGGATTGTTGCTCTTGGATCAGGTGCTCTCAAGATGTGTGTTACCATGAAACAGGTGTTGTTGAGTGAAAACACATCCTCACAAATACCAGGCTGTTTTACAAGCAGAATCCATAAACACTATTCTGAAGATTCTCAAAAGCTGCCAAAACACTTTTCTAAAATCTATATGACTTACATAATATACACTATAGCTCAAAGGAACTGGCATAGGGAAAGGGAAAGGGAAGAAAGGGAAGGAGCCACAGTTTTAAACCATGGTTTATTTTGTCCAGTTCAGCATGAAATATGATGCTTTTTAGCTAAAGCATTTCCCTTTCCCTTTCCCTATGCCAATTCCTTTGAGCTGTGGTATATCTATTTTGTAAGCAGCATGTGATTGCATAGTTGAATTGAAACTATTATGTGTTCTATTTATTTTACAATGTAAAATGTCATTGCCTGATTGTTTTTTTTTTACAAAATTGACATTGATCGCTAACGAGATGTTTTTGTTATTGGTGTATGTGTAAACCAGTATGATAATCTATGCTTGGTTTCATTTTGTGTCAATTTTGTGCTGATAAAGTATATTTATTCGATGCTCTGTTAATTTTCTCTCTATTTCTGCATTGCATACATTTCATGTTTTCTTTTCTTAGTTTACTAACTTTGTTGGTTGCATTATTTTCTCTAATTTTCTCCTCTCATAGAAGCATTTGTTTTCATTGATTAGATGTGCAAGTAGTAAAAGCATTTTTCATATTTTAATTTTGCATCATGGTGCTAGCAATAATGTAAATATAATAACTAGAAAGGACTATTTGATATGAGATGAAGGTGTCATGAATTATTTTGATAATCAAAATGAAAATATTATTAACATAAAATTGTCATGGCTTAGATGTTTGTTAGCATGCTTTAACCATACTTCAAGAAAAATTATTAATGATCAGTTTTCCCACCACAGTGAGCGGATGTCTGTAGTATTTGCAAGGATGCTTCAATAATTTTCCGTACTCATATCAATCGTTGAAAGATTGCTTTTATCCTCCAACATAAAGAATGCATCAGATTACCAGTCTTGGGTTAAAAGCTTAATCCTGACATTGGTACATATTATTTTGACCTGTTCTCTTGGATTTAACAGATTCATGTTAATCATTAGAGATTGGAAAATGGTAGAAGGACTATCCCATAATGTTTAAGTACCATGTCGGTAAGCTAAAGGTAAAAAAAAGTTCTACAATAAATGTTTTCTACCTTAAAACATATCAAGAAACATATAATTTGCAAATAGAGTATTTTCTAGACATTTTCAAATCAAAATATTTCCCATTTTTGTAATTGAGGAGAAATGTAATTGTCCATTCACTTAAGCATATAGACTGCTTCCAGTGAATCCCTTGTATCTGATAAGTGAAATAACCTGTTTGACTTTTCCGCCTCCTTCCCCACCCCCTGCCCCGCCCACCAGGCCAGCACTCGTACAAGCGCCATATGGACAGCAGTCTGAAGGAGAACATTGGCAATCCACATCGAGGGCGCTCAAGCGTGGGAGCCATTGGCTCATCCAAGGAGCCTAACAACGCCATGAACTCTGCAAACAACCCCAACAAGTCAGACATCCCCGACAGGAAGGCCAAGAACACGCCAAAGACCACCAGCAAACTGCCAACCAAGGTAGCATGTATCGCCTAGTCAAACCTTACCCATCTCAGTACCAAGCCTTGAAAAGTACATTGCGTTATTTCATATTATATGCGCCCATGGGAGTGAGAGGGTTAACTCTGCAGATACAATGTTTGCATATAAATTCCATAGAACAGTATTTGGTCTGCTGCACACAGGGTTAAAGGGATGGTAGGTGGTGGAGAACACAATGGTACATCGCTTAATGAAAGAAAAACCTGGTGCATGATAAAATGGGTACGTTAAATTGGCATCGTTGAAAGTCCTGTGAGATAGCTGGCTACCATGTCTTATTTCAACTACCACCTGACCCCAGTACTTGGTGGAAATGGGATTAACTCTTTGCCCGCCACGCACACTATCTCCCCTGCGCCACATTAATTTCAAGGTGCTACACTCAGAGGGGTTTTGCATGCACTGTCTTATTCCACTTCCAATAACTTTTTATTGGTTTGTCGTGATGAAAAAACATGTGTAGCTAAGTCTAAGAAAAACTTATACTCATGCCAATGGTATCATTTTTTCATGTATAATGTCATAGATTTTGAGAATTATAACTTTACATTCTGTCTCCAAATTATCGTTTTTGAGGCTATGTTATACCTCTTATATTCAATATTTCCTAATGAAGGTTATTCTCTAAGTTAGTTCATAGCAAAGATGTGTTCTTTAGCTTTCATTACATACCAAACCCATGTCTTTATGGAAATAATGAGCCAAGCAATTTAGGATTTGAATGGGGCATTCAAAAAGAGTAAGCTAACAATGAACTAAACTTCTCTATTGAAATTGACCCTGGGTACTTCTCAATAGACTTCCTGTCCTGGAAGACTTCCTGCCTATTGATACTTTAATCCCCTTATTGTTATATACGATGCAATACACGCGTCGCTTTTGTATGTGTGTGCGCACAATACAATTAAATGCGTTTCGTATGCATTGTGCGCGAAATGTGACTTGAGTCGAACTTGGCAGCCCGCTGTATGTGCCGCAAGTCGAACGAAGCGAGCAAAGAGTTAAAGGGCATATACTGTACTGGGAAGGAAAAAAAGCCTCCACAAGGTAATTGTTAGCAATCTTCTTGCCAATGGTCTTAAATTCATGTATTGTCTATTTTAGAAGCTTGCTGGAAGTTAATTGCCCTCAAATGATCCACATTTAGAGTAATGAGTGATTAAATCACAAATCCTCAAAATGTTCGGCCCGAACATTTTGAGGATTTAATCATTAATCATTAATTACTTCAAATGTGGATCATTTGAGGGTAATTTCTAAAATGGACAATACATGAATTTAAGACCATTGGCAAGAAGATTGCTAACAATTACCTTTTGAAGGCTTTTTTGCCTTCCCAGTACAGTATATGCCCTTTAAGAGAGAAAGACAAATCTAGAGACCCATCTTGTAAAGAGTTGCAATTGATCTGAATTGATTGCAAGTTCAATCCCCTATCTCTAACATTGATCACAACTCGTTATAAGACAGGGCCCAGTTGCGAATGATTGATAATGTGCATGTCTGTTAGTGGAGATGTTTATGCACTGTATGACTATTAGCTAACTTCCCCCTCCCTATCTTCTCTCCCCGCCCCCCCCCCCCCCTTCCCACAGACACCCGCTGGCATGAGCAGGAGAAACACGTATGTGGTTGGCGAGAGGGATTTCCCCGGCTCGAGTAGACCCAACGGCAGCAGTGAAAGGTAGGTCATCCAATGGCACTGGTCATCCATTGTCATGGCCCTCGCCATTTCATTGTGACCATGTTTTAGGCCCTGTTTTTGTGGGTATGTTCTCATTGTAATTGATTTTGTTTGCAGGCCATGAAAACATGTAAAGTGCTTCTTGTTAACCTCAGGGCACAAGGGAGAGGGGAAGCAGGGTGGAAATGTCATCAAGAGATGAGGTATGTGAGATGTGTATGAAAGCTAGTATTCATCTGATCCATGTCGTCTGCTACAACTACAGCTGAAGGACACACCATGACATTGCGAGATGACAGTGATAGAAGTATGTGGCACCCGTCTTCAGGTGAAAGACTTCAGCTCTTGCACCATGGTTGCAGAAGGAGAAAAAAAGGATACTCTTAACACCTTTTCAGGGGCAAGGATATCCACAAAAAAAAGTTAATTTGAATAAAATTTCACAAATCAGAGCAACTAGAGGTGGAAAATGAGACTAATAGAATGACCAGAAAAGTTGCATGTTTGAAATATGTAATCACTAGCGCTAGTTGCCTTCAACTTTTACAGATATTTGACAAACCTACACCTACATGCTTCTCTGAGTTGTCTGGTTTTATTCAAATCAAGTTATTATAGAGTGTACTTCTCCTTCAGTTATCTCCTTATTTGGGATATGATCTTCAATAATATGGCTTTTATGTTGACAGTATTCCATGCACAAGTTTGGTTGTGTGGCCTAAACAGTTGGTTGTTAACAAAGGCAAAGAGGGAATGGAGAGTTTGTGCGTGATGCCATGGGGAACGAGGAGTTGCCACATTTTGCATGGGGAAGCTAACAGGAGCAATGGCCAGCAACGGTTGATGTGTGTGAAGAGAGTTGCAGAATGGTGTGATGTACAGTGAGAGAGTGGAAAAGAAGGAGAGAGATATTCCAATGAGAGAAAGAGAGAGAGGCATTAATCTAAATACAGGCAAACCCAGTTATGATGAGCACGGGTTTAGAGAGAACCCGCTTATTACAAGGACATTTCTTGGGTCCCAATTTTTCTTCCATAGACCTCAGTGTATTTGGTTTTCATATAACGAGATCGGCTATAGCGGAATTTCTGCTATAACGAGGCAAATTCCCAGAGCAAGAATAATGAGAAACAAAGGAAATTTACCCCATTATTACGAGCACTCCCTTCAGCCACCCAGTGAGGGAAATGCAACAACAACACAAGCATTTTTTTTCGCGCCATCAAGCGCTGATCACACACACCGTGCTAGAATCCACACACACACAACACCACAGGCAAAAGTCCACATTACGTGTGCGCGGTACTGCACGCCCCGCGCCCAACCACCAACACAGTCACGCACATGGCAAATAAGAGCCTCTATACACATGTGACACCGTGTACGACCTTGCATGAAGATTGCATTCAATGACCTTTTTATTGTTTACACCCGGTCATGCCAGAAGGCGCAGCCGGGTAACTGAGCCTCTCTGCTGTTGCTTTTGTTGGATAAATGGAGACCTTGGAAGTGTCATTTTTTTACATTTTCAACTGTGCTGTTAGATATTTTAGGGAATTTTTAGCTAGTCGATTCAGTAAATTATTCTTGCAAAACCATTACAAGATTACAATACTAGCAGTAAGAATGGTATTTCCTCGCTATAGCGAGGAAAAAGTGTGGGTCCTGACCCCCTCGTTTTAACGGGGTGTGCCTGTATTAAGAAAGGTCAAATGAAGTAAAAAATTTTATCAGAAGTGGTATTCTGAAGAACTTCCAGTATGACATTGGGTGTATGGAGTTTGTTTTATTATCATGGTAATGTAAATTACATTTAACAATAGTGACATATCTGAGAAATAATATCTTGAAATGTACAGTGTACGATTGGGTTCATGTGAAGTACACTCTGTAAAACTGCTTCACGTTGTGAGTGCACAGATTAAATTCTCTGCGAGTCTGTTGTTGCCATTGTGTGAATGACTGAATCAGAGTTGAGAAAAAGAAGTATCTTAGAATGTGTTGAATGTAGAATATAATTTACCAGAGTACGAAAATAATGTAATCATGATTGTCGCAAGTGTAAACATGTCATTCATGAATATATAATTTTGCTGTGTATACCAATATTGGGTAAGTAGATTGCAGTCTTACACGTCACCCCATATGATTTCAATGCAGATCATATTTATAATTTGCCACCATCCATTTATTCACCAATTTTTATTATGTCTTTTATGTTATCTTAATGTCCAACCAAACCCCGCACCCATTCACATGATCCCCCAAACCCCAAACACTCATAGGCAGAGCAGATATGAAGGAAGCTGAGCACATGCAGCACCCTGCTCCTGTGTAGTGTAGGATGTCAGCAATGTCTGCTTTTGTAGAAAAAAAAACACCTAAAAAAAATTGATTCACACTAATTCCAACAGAGGTCTTCCTATATACAGGGGTGTTTATGAAAGTGCATACTCGGTATGTTTCCCTATATTATACATTATTTAGTTGATACAGATCTTTATTTGTTTCTGCTTTTAAAAAAAAAAAATCTCAAAACATTATTTCATTTTGCTGTAAAGATGGAAAAGCTACATGTCACGAATTGTTGGTGTGTAGGCTTTTTTCCCAAAGTGATTAACTGAAACCATCGTGTCAATCCTACAAATATCCTTGCAGTTGGTGCTGCATTTGAGAGAAGAATCGCTAATTAATTTCCATCGTTGACTAGTACATATAAGAGTCGATTAATCTCTTGACAAAAGAGCAGCGAAGCTTGTGTGCTCTGTGAATGTTCATCCCTGTTGTGTGGGGGAAGGACTGTGGTTAAGATTGTGATTTTACGTTTTGCGTCTAGGTCAACGAGACACCAGAAATCATCCTCAACGTCCAGCCATCCCGTCAAAGGGGCAATCCTTCCGCCCATTGACGACCCCAGTAATCGGCCCAGGTGAGCCCGACTCCACCCCTCCCCCTCCCACTCCCTCCCATTTAATCTGGGCCCGACTTGACCTCAAACTCCACCTGCCTTCTTTAAACTAGACTGACTTTCTACCCTGAATACCCTCTAGTCTCTTTTTGTGACAGACCCCTTCAAACAAGCTTGCAGGTGCAAAGGGGCACATTTCTCTTCACAAATCTGTGAATTTTGGTGTCTGAAAAAGGAGAAAACCAATTTGGGTGATATGCAAATCAAGAAAGGGGTCCCCTGGTGTTTCTGTAGCAGCCCTGGCCTCTGTTTTGTCCCTCCTGAGTGGAGTGCTGCACTTTTGATGATATTTTGTGGAGATTAAAAGGCACTGTTCATGTTGTGGATTTCTTTACTGGACCTGTTTCACGAGTGCTGCTTTACTTAACTCTGATTGTTTGCGTTGTTTTTGTGTTTTGTTCCAAACTTGTTTTTTGTGCCGTGTTTGAGTCATGCCATCCTCATTCCTCGCCCTTGCTGCACATTTTTTCATTCTTACCATTTAATTTCATACCCATTTTTTATTTGTTCACTAATTTTTAGATCTGTTTAGTAGGTAATCTCATTCAATTGCATTTCATTGTTTCCAAAACAGTGTTAAGCTTGTGTAGTGTTTGCTGAGAGATTGGCATCACTTATAAAGGAATAAAGAATTTTGGTTGACATCTTCAGTGTGTACATCTGATATTGTTCTTTGGTGCTTGTGAGTTTGCTTCCATTCTTCCAGGCAGACTAAATGTACTAAATAAGCTGCATCTTTTTCTGTACGCACATGTGTTGATTGAGCTTTAATAAAGATGCAGTGACATGAGTAACAGACATGATCCCTGGTCATTTTTGTGATGATCAGCTTTGTGATATGATATGTGTGTAGCCTGTGTGATGTTACATTTAATACTGAATGTGTTCATGGTTGCTAACAATTTGATGTTAATGAAATCGGGTTGATTTTTTATGTATTCTTTCTATTTTATGACCTTTTTTTTTAGTTGTCTGTAATATCTGCCTCCAGCTCATTTGTGTAAAGGCCATCGCAGATGAAACAATTCTGTCACTATTCTGTGGTCGTCAGAGCCTACGACTGGAAATGTGACGTCACCTACTTTCGCCAGTCCCATGACTGGGTCTTGCAATTCAGCCAGTCACATAGTCATGATCACACACCGTCTGCGGTGGCCTAAATATTCTTTTAAAAACACTAGACATATTTGCTTCATACGCTGTTCCTGTATGTTATTCACTGGACCCGGTCTCTCAAAGGTCAATGATCAAATCAAACCAGATGAACCTTAAATAGAGGGGGAGACATATTTTTTGACTGTGTGTAGTCGATTGGATCTTATTCTTTGTTATTGTTGTTAGTAACACATTCAACTTCATGTATACTGTGACTCACCCTAATTTGTATCTTGTACAGGCATGAAGATTTTCACTTGTCTTTATTGTGATTTTTGTACACTGCTCTTCTATTTTTTAGTTTATGGCACTTTGTTGGGATTGGCACATTTTGGAAATGGTTAGAAATTTAAGTAAACAAAGGACATCAAACTTTTTTTCTAAGTTAGTACATGGGACAAATGATACAAATGTATCATACGCTAGACTGGAAGCAGACATGACTGCAAACAAAATCTGAATGTGGCTGCGCGGTGCATCATGGGAAGACTCTTATACCCGTATATGGAATGGAGAATTGTATTTCAGTATTTGGTGAAGCGAGCAATCTAAACAAATTGTGTTTATATCCATCATCAATATATTCCAGTTCCTTGATTGGTAAAAAGTGTGTCACATGATTAAAAATAACAGAAGTTCAACTATTTGTGAGAGAACAAGCGTAAAGAAGCCCTGAGGGAAGAAAAAGACTATTTTGTGATGTCAAAAGGAAAAAAGAGACTATTTCGTGACATCATTACAAATTTAGTCGCCCTTTTCCCTCTGAGCTGACTAGAAATCGGTTCATCGGTTTGGTTCATGTAAATGAGCGACACGCAAAATCTATGCCAGGCGTTTATTTCTAGCTGCTTTTTTGCGTTTTAGCAGAAAATCATGGGACGCGCTCGGAGAACTCCTGTGGTGTTGCAGCCGAGGTGCAACTTGAATTTCTGTTGATTTGCTCAAGCTGCGGGAAATCAAAAAACAATGAATGGCTCCTCCATAGTTGCGTTATAGAGCTGAGAGCATTGGTACTACCAAAATGTTCATGGTAAGGATCCAATTAATGAACAAAGAATATATTAATGAAGGATATAAAACATATTCTATGATCTTTATTTGGGATCTGTGTGGAATCTATTGGTCCCTTCCGTGATGTGGAGGGCATGGGGTACCATTTTCCCTCAAACTTGGGTCTTGGGGGAAAAAAGTACCGCATGCCTTCCACTTCACCTCTGGAGCAAATAGATTCCACAGCATTCCTCATGATCATTCAGTATTTGTATACTATTCACTGGCAGAGAGCTCATTACTTTATCAAGATCATACCCTAAACCTATCCCACAGTGCATTGCAATCTTCCGATGGCGTGAAGCTGGCATCCACGCACTATGTCCATCATATTGCTGACACCAGGAATTACAAAGCAATGTGCTTCCTTTGTCTCGGTTGAAAAACACAAGTTGTAATCTAGAGGCAGCAATAGCAGCAGCAAATGACCTCTGAGTGGATAGCTTTATGAAGGGGATGTGGAGGGGAGGGGGGGTGCTGTATATATTATGTCCAATTAAATTGTCTACAGGTAGTGGGACATACACACAAGAACTCAAAGGATGCCTGGATCTGTCATGATTTATATTTAGATCTAACATCCTACATATCAAATCCCATGTGCTGTATATAGCCATTACCCCTTCCCCTTCGGTTATTCTTGTTTCACATGAACAGTATCTCATTAAACCAGTTTACTAACACATTCAAGTTTAATGCAGACTAATGCGTAGCAATGGCCATCCCCCGCCCCCTTAAATCTTGCCTGAGACTTGCCTGATATAGCAACCATTAATGTATGTAATCTGCATATTTGTCTTCTTGCACAACAGAAACCAGCTCCTTCGCAGCAGGTAAAGATATCCCTCAGCACCTCACTGGTGAAGAGAGCAATGATTATAATCAGAATATGTTAGTAAACTGGTGTATTGCGCAAACATTTATAGCGGGTGCTTCACATTCCATTTATAAATTTATTAACAATATTTGATCTAGTATGCCCTTTGATAAAATGGTCTCCCATGGGGCTCCATTAATATATACTATATATATGTTTATTTATCTGTCACAAAAAAAAACAGTGGCCTTATGTTAATGGCTTTACACAAAGTGTTTTGAACTGCTGTACTCTTTAAATACTGCAGTTAGCATTTGTAGGGATTCACAACACGTTCCTTGCTTGCACATTGTGCTGCATCTTGGCCTTTGCATGAGCACTGTGCAGGCTTGCCTGACAATAGGACTGCTCATGAGTATTTACAGGAAAAAACTGTGATATCAAAGATATAGATATATTGTCACATATGAAAGAAAAAGGACAATTGTAGATGGGAGAATATTGGGGGAAAGCTGCAAGAGCAGAGTAATATACATAATATCTATGGAGGGAAAAAGCTAACTTCCAATAAGGTTTTATATAAAATAACAGAGTAATTCATTTTGGCAGATGTGTGTTTGCAGATGCATGCAGAATTTCTTGCCCATGCCTGCCAGATGCCGTATTTGTCAATACACAATTAATGAATTCATAAGGTTCATGTGATTTCTGGAAAGAAAGTAACATTTTTAATACATATGCATGCGCAAAAGTCCAGAATCCTTCTATTTCCACTGACAAATCAGGGAATATTGCAGGAGATAAAAAAAAAGGGCATAATTGTGATAAGGAGAGGATTAGAATCCTCTTGAGATGTTATGAACTAGTAGTGTATCCTGTGTACAGACATCACCAAACCCAATAAGATGTTAAATGATCCACAATAGTAGCAGGTGGAATATGAAACTGAACAGTTATGGTGGATTCACTTCATGCATGACGAATGCACTCAGCTCCTGTTTTCAAATACATATGAAAGATGGAGTAACTAATGATATTTTTATTTGCCTTATCTCATCAAAAAGCTGAAGAAAAAAATGACTTTGTATACAACATTTACAAAAATATACATCATTTACAAAAATAGCTTCAGTGCATGGATCTGCAGGCACTAGATTGAACTTATGGATGAAAGACATCAAGTCAATTTTAATAAAACGATCAATCTGATTCTATTCAAAACCAGTTACCTGTTCTTATATATTACAACGGAAGCACTTAATCCATAATCTTGTATTTACACAATTCTAGTTCAGGCCTGTAAAAGGGATCATATAGACATAACATATAACACAATTTAAACGCAATATAAACTAGATTCTGACAACATTATGGATATAATGCATGGGCCATCTGCTCCCTTTATGCAAACTGCAAAGGGTGAATATTTAGCATGGTTGCTAATAACTTTTGTTTGTTAAATGCTGTGTATAGCTTTTTGTACGTTTTTGTTTTAAAATAGCATGTGACTACTCATGAGTGGGATGCTTGAATGAACATACAATGTATCAGCATTAAAGGTAGCCCGTCCCTTTTGCAGACCTAATTCTGAAAGTTCCCTGACTTTGTCATCATTTGGGAGAGAGTGGCTAATCCTTCCCTGGAATGGACAAGGCGTAATATTCGATTTTGAGGAAATAATCTTTGATTATCAATCAAGCTTTCTTTTCTGTACCACGAAAATACTTGTTATTTCAAATTGTATCAACGGTCAGCAATCAATTAAGTAGAATCAAATCTCAGTGAAAATTAGATTGATTTTCATTTATTCTACGGGAGTTATAGTACCTCCGACCTTAAAACTTCACAGTCGGTATCGACTTTGTCAACAATCGAGTTTGCAGATGTTTGTAAAAGGGATGGGCCATCTTGAATGAATTAGTGTCATTAGCCTTGCTAGCAAGCTGTGTGGCATTTCCAATCCAAAGTCCACAATGAATAGGTCCAGCTGCATTAGCTGTTTTTACTCTCTCTTCTTCAGCTCACCTGGACAGTTATAAGGAAGATTGGTTATGTTAGGGTATGAAGGTGTACTTCTGATTTGGATTAGATTAGATCAAACAGGCTGTAGTGGTATGTGTGGCTAATTACAGGAATTATAGCTACATGATTGTTTTATCTTATGTGATAATACATCATTTCTGCTCCAGCCATCTCATCTAAAGTGTTAAGGGCATGGTAGCAGAGTGCAAGATAAGCAGAGGAATCAGGCTTAACATTTCAGTGTGGTGGAAAACAGAGGAATGTCACAAAAACTAAGTTTTAAAACAAAAAATTGACACTTTTGAAAAATAATTTGAAATTAGGTACAACTCCAATCTACCTGAAAATGACATATAAAGTCAAAGGCTGTCAACTTTTTTAGAAGCAGGTTTATTTGTTTCATCAATTGCTTTTCTTGTAATAATCCTTGGAATTTTTAATGAGATTTTCAAGTTGGACAAAGTTGGATCAGGGATGTGTTATGGAAGGATATGAAGCAACTTTCTTTCTTTGAACCCATGTGCCACGCCGCTGAAAAGTTATGTGTTCTCAACAGGGGCTGTTCAGGTGTTTGAACAATTATGAACATGATTGTGTAGCAACGGCTTCTCAGAGAGAACAAAAGAAATTTCGCTTGTCCCGTTCTGTTAATGGCATTAATACTTCCATGAGCATAACAGGTATCAGCAAACACAAATAAACAAGTTTTTCAAGTAAAATATCGCTGCTGCACGCAAACGCACACAAACGCCGTTAATGATAATACACAGCTTAATATATCATTTTGAGAGTGGTTGAAACCCCCAAATGCACATGATGTCTGAAAGTGAAGAAATTGGTCAATTTTGTAAGTAATACAAATAGCTTTTATGTCCGATTTTTAATGATTCCTCAATACTTTTCGAAACAAAAGCAGAGGAAAGGATCTGTCATTATCTGCCATTAACTTCCTTATAGTTTGCAAACAAATTTGTCAAAAACGAAACGTCTACAGACAAATTGGAAATTAAAGAAATTTCTTTTCAAGTTGACAACAGTAGATGTCGCCCGGCACATGGAACATCAAAGCATTGTCATGATTATGGAATGCTTTTGACATTCATGAGCACGCTTTAGAATCCATACAGATGTTTGAATGTATTATGCTCGAGTTTCTACTCCTTCCTCACACCTCCCTGGTTGGATCTAAAAGTTTGTGTGTATCAGATAATAAATTCAGAACATAACAATGACCATTGTACATTACCATGTCAACCCACTTCTTTTCTGCCAGAAGCATCATACATTATGAATGATGGTAGTTGCTAGTGGATGGATAGGTGTGATACACAATGGTCATTGTTGAGTTCTGAATTAATGATCTGATACACACACACATGTTTAGGTCCAAATTTGTCCAAAAGTGGAAATCTCATTAAATATTCCATGGATTATCACAAGAATAATAATAAACAAAATATCACGGACCCTGCTTCAAAAAAAATTGACATCCATTGACTAAATGATTTGTAAATTTCAGCTTGATTTTTTCAAGTGTTTAAAAAAAATATATAACACCTAGTACTGCAGAATTACGGAACATGTGGTACCAAGATATAAAAAAACACAAGAATGGCTACTCTTTATGAAAATTCACTTTCTGGACCTGATTCATGCTAACACACATTGACACTGCCGACCAACCTGACTGGAATAAACATGTGGAGAAGTATGTGTTCAATTGAGGACAATAAAAGTTATATCAATTAATGATGATAAGCCAAGACAAGAAAAAGCAAAGAACAAATATTTTCCTTCAGCACATAATGCCATGAAGTAGTTACAAAAGATAGACGTTATAACTTAACAGTGTAGACCATCATGTCAATGACATTGTCCTGATATTTCTGTCTCCGCCACGAAGTGGCCAGTGGCATTTTATTTCATGGTTCATGAAAGTTCAATATTGTATTTTGTGGAACTGCTTGTGTATTATCACTGCTAGTAGTGTTGGCTATCTCTGTGTGTGTGCATCATTGATCTGTGCCAGGAATACAGATGTGCATGTGCTTGTGTGACCATCAATCAAAATCAATCCACTTTTTTGTTGTGAGCACTCTTAACCCTAATACTTCAGGGGGGGCATTATGGCCCCCTCCCCCTGTTAAATTGTTGTTGTTACTTCCTAACGCCTCAATATTTCGAAACAAAATTTCATGACTTTTTTTCCCTGTTCCTTCCCGAACATTTTGATAACAAATTTATGGCGATTGGACCTACCGTGGGGGTGTCAGATTGTGTTTACCGAACACATGTCACTGACATTTCCACAGTGCAATTTTTTATACAAATGTATTTTTGAGCAATATAAAATTGAATTTGGCAGTGATTTTGTCAAAAAGCAAAATATGTTTGACGAAAAACAAAGAAATACATAAGACCAAACACCAAAATCTATGATGTGCAATATAACAAGATTTGAAATACCCCAGGAGTATTAGGGTTAAGCACTATTCAATGCTTAAAAAATGTTAATTTCTGAGGTTGCTTACATTTATGTCATGGCCATTTGACATCTGGTACAGCTTCATAATAATCATGCATTGAAGTGTTTGTAGCCTAACATGCCTACAGCCTATCAGCTATGAGAATTAAGGCCATTGGCATTGGTGATTACCGTATGGTGGATTGCTTACATGTATATTAGGGCATGTGACATACAGTATATAGCTTCATAATAATTGTGCATTGAAGTGATTGATGCTAACATGCCTACAGCCAATCAGCTTTGAAGATTAATGCAGTTGGCATGGTGATTACAGTTGATTGTAAGTTATACTAATTATAAAGCTACATGTGCATTGTGGTGGCCCTGAACATTGTAAAGCACAATAATTCATGTCTGTGTATAATGATTAAACATCTCTTGTTCATCCCTACCTATCTCCCCTCCCTCCTTCATGTGTAGTACTGCACCCAACAAGAGGCATCCGGTGGGCGGCTCACCCAGCGTGAGGGGAGGAGCACCAGGGACGGGCCCCCTGCACCGAGGCACCGCTAACCGGAGTACCTTCCATGGGGCCCCGGTCAGGAGGCCCATGTTCTATGGGCCCGCAGCCGCCCAAGGCAGTGCCCAGGACACGTCCACCATGAACAGGGGGGGCGGCCCACACAACATCTCCTTATTCAGCAAGTTTGCTTCCAAGTTCAGCAGAAGGTACGTAGACCAATGCCCACAGCAGCACCTTTCTATGCCTCCTCTTCTTGGAATCCCAAAGCAGCTTCTGTTAATGGAGGGCTCCAGCCAGTTTTGAGTTCTTGTGCTACAAGTAGCTTTGGAAACTTTTTGTCACTTCTTTTAGCTTCATACTCATGTGTTCAAACTTCTCAAAATAGCTCATGCTAATCACTCCTTTCCATGCTAAGGAAGGTCTTTATTGTACCATACACAGAAATGGGTGGAGCAGTCTATGTGTTTTTAATGTCCTAAATCTTAAAGTAAAACAAGGTAATAATGATGGTACAGATGACACATATTACAGACTGAAAGAAGTGTCAGCTTTTGTGTGTTGGACTGAAAAATTTGATATCCTGCAGCTTGGTGTAGAAAAGATTAAATTACTGCTCCATTTGAGTGACTTGTATTTGTAATATTTCCATCTGTCTTGGTCATCCATTCAGGTCACTGGTGGAGCGAGAGCCACCCCTGGACCTGGTCAAACCGCGGTCACTACGCTTCACCTTCAGCATGAAGACCACCAGCTCCAAAGAGCCCGACTCCATCATTGCAGAGATCCGGCGGGTCCTGGAGGGCAACGGGGTGGACTTTGAGCAGCGTGAGCGCTACCTGCTCTTCTGCGTGCAGGGGGATGGGCGGGGAGAAAACCTGATCCAGTGGGAGATGGAGGTGTGCAAGCTGCCCCGCCTCTCCCTCAACGGGGTGCGCTTCAAGCGGATATCAGGCACCTCCATGGCCTTCAAGAACATTGCCTCCAAGATTTCCAACGAGCTCTGCTTGTGAAGTGATGCCGGAACCATTCAGCAACTTGACAGCTGCGACGAGATCCAAGTCAGCCTGGGCTAGCTGCGGCTAGTTTCTCAGTGGCTGGGAGGTCACTGGGGGCGTACGTGTGTCTGTCATTGTCATCAACGCCATCCCGCAAATGGCATACAAACGTCTCGTCAAAGGCTGGCATGGCGTTTAATTCATCCTTCACAGATACACCATTGAATTCAATTCACCTTGGATAATGGGGTGCTAGGCCCCAACAGATCCCACCCACACCTAATACAGCTGTTTTCCAATGATTCGATCAGTAATGAACACGTATGTCTTGTCAATACTGATTTGCACCCGTTGGTTGTTATGCACACTCTATACGTAGCCATTTTTGCAATCATTGCACAAACCTGTCCAATACACGGTAGACATGATTGTCATGTAATATATGCACTTTGTTGGACAATATTGTAGATGACAAATCTTCACATGCACATCTACGAATAAGCCAGGATTGTGAGATCATGATGTGTGGGTTGGTAATGTAATCCGTTATCTGACAGGATCAAAACAAAGTAGGAAATGAAAAGCTTCAGCTGTTAATTTTGGGTGAAATCAAATACAATTTATTTAATTAACATAAAAATTATCTGTGAAGGTGTATCAAACTGGTGAAATGATGACTCCAGTTGAGATACTTGAAGAGGAAATGTTAACATTGACTGAGGACAGCGTACTGCTAATTTGATGCGTTCCTTAAGCAGGAACTAGCCTTGAGTAAAGTGGTTGTTTGTGCCTCATGTCTGTTAGGCTGGAGAAGTATTTATGTGAGCAGGGTAAGGTCCTCTTCACCACCTCTGAACTGGAGGGAGCGAGCCGTCCATCACTGCGTTCCGCTTTCTTTTTCACTGTCTCGCCGTAGCTGCAAGTTCGATATGTTTGCCCCCAACCCGCGAGCCGACTCTTCGTGACGTGATGCGACATGTGCTTGCGAGTGAGAACGCAAGCGCAAGAAGCATTGGGGACTTACGATTCGCTAAAGGCAGCTTGATGCAACAAGACTGTCTTCTACCATCATGCTGGTTGGTTCCACATAACTTATTCGCTGCACGTTTCGCTGAAACGGTGTATAGCGTCTTAACTGCCAAAAAGAGGGAGTCCCAGATTCGGTACCACGATGCAATCGATGGACCACTGGGGAGAAGGTTACGTACTCTGGCGCTACGTGCCATTGAGTAGACACCAAGAGTACAGGAGAATGTCCGTACAGGAATGGAAAACATTTTTAAAACTGAGTAATTCAAGTGATTTATGAATTGAGATTATGAGTGTTTCTTCTTGGCATCTTTTTTTATTTTAACAAAATGTGAGATTTTTTTTTTCTAATTAAGTAATGTGAATACCTGTGATTACTGTGAGGAAAGCTTTGCTGAGGGTCATTAATGCAGAATGCATCCTGTGGAAACTGGTCTCTGATCTCTGGTTTCTGGTTTCTAGATACAATGAAGCTGTCTCTGACTGAAAGGACACTTGGAGGGATGTGTGCATACCTCTACCCCATATATGTCACTCAATGTCAAGACTCCTACTCACTACTCACTAGTCAGTGCAAGTATGGTCACAGTCCTGTGATGGTGGGAATATTCCATTCAGATTTTAAGATCTTCATATGAATTTTAAAAAAAAAACAGATTTATATATATATATAGTGATAAAATAGATTCTTTCATGCCCATATTTTTCTGGCATAATTCTGATAGAAAGTTGTGAGGCGTATCCATCCTCAAATCTTTCATATTTACTGTCCACCTTTCAGGATTAGGAAACATTGTTTGGTTGTATCCGCCCACAAGAGCATAGGGGTAGATGTATGCCACTCTCATTAGTCTCCCAGGTCGACTACGTACATGAAGGAAGCTGACAAGAAGTCTGTGGATCAAACTACCATTGGCATTGTGTTTATTAATTTGATATTTTATGGTTATTTATGAGTTTAGAAATCAAGGCATTTTGTTTAGGAATGTGTACTGTGTTGCATATCTGGGATGGTCCTGCAATAGTAGCTGCATGGATTTTTTAACACAAATGAACTCATTTAAGGATCCTAATCCCGAGGAATATTTCTCACAAAATTAAATTCAAAATCACTCAAAACTTAATGTTATAATGGTCTTTAATGATATCTCATGAGTTCTGCTCTGAGCAGTAATATGTAGTAAAATAAGGTATAGGTGTGATCTGTGCTAGTGATTTCAATGCTGAACATATTTGAATAATGCAGAAAATTCACCTTAACAAATCAACTTAAAATTCCCTTGCTTTTGAGCTAATTGATGCAGCTTCTCCCAGCCATATGTGGCTTGTTGTGTCTGTTCATTCCAGTCATGATTCTACACATGTCCCAGACTCCACTCTGTGAGGAGTCCTGGATTTCTGTGTGGACATACACAGTGTGTATTCCTAGTGCAGAAATCCATCATCATCCACAGAGCACCATGTGGGCACCTTCTGTGCAGCTAACTGAACCATGATGTATCACTGTGACTGCTAGTCTACTCCCACTCTGTACCAAGCAATGGTAGTTCCATGCCAATTACAACACAGTTATTCACCTATGGGACTGATAGGTTTAAGGCCAAAGGGTTAGATTTTTACCCCAGAGGTCAGTTTGCAGGGGCCTCCAGCTCTACAAGGATAATAATAAAAAAATGGGGGTATGTGAAAAGTTCGGATTTAGCCTCATCACTTACTTATTCTTTGGTAGTATTATATTTATAATTTCCTCATATTGTTTTAAATGGTAATTTGACTTACCTGTATTTATATACTGATGGCATTAGAAATGGAGGAGGGAGGAAAAGATGTCACAGTAATTTTCATGGTTCTTAGTGGGTATTCAGTATCACGCATGTTGGACATATTGGGCTTCTGATCTGGTGCTGGATATAAGTCAGAGATTCACAGAACAAGTTTCATAGGGTTTGCACATCCAAGTAGAAGGTTTGGCAGATTGTCTGCCATGGGGGAAACAAGAGCCAGCTTCAATGTAGAGGTCATATGAGAGGAATACTGCATATGTGTGACTTAGCCAAGAAATGCTTAAGGAATTCTTACTCTCATTTGAATATATGTTCAATAATAGAAAAAAAAATGTTCATTGAATGGAAAAAAGAGACAATAAGGAAAAAAGTATCTGTACATACCATGTAAAGTAGAAGATAAAGATATGTGGAATATGTTCTTGTACCATATAAACAAAATAATTATGAAAAAGTAGAGAAAAAGGGGTTGCATTGTACATGAAAAAAAAACTGATCTACTGGAATCATGAATTAGTTTTTTGTTTTGTTTTTGTTTTTTTATCATTATTATTTATTGTAGCTTGTTTTCATTCTGTACAACTTCAACTTCAGCTGTCACCTTGAATGTGTTGTTATTGCCTCATCCCCCTACCCCTAGTCTACCACATTACCACACCCAGGAAAGTTCCTTTCAGGGAAACAGATAAATCAAAGAAACAGAATGGAACAAAAGTAGAAGCAAGAAAGGTACTAAGTTGCAAAAGTAGATTGGCCATGCTGTTATTTTTTGTTTAACTTTTAAGTGTACTTGCAAACTGTCACTGATATATTTCTGAGACTTTACTGCTTGTCCTGCAAGCAACTCTTTGTGGTATCCTACGACACAATTTCCTCTGTTTCACTCCAGTTCTGATACAGCTGTCAGTTGCCCGAGCTGGTGTCCTAAGAAATGCAGCCTTTTCTTCCTAGTATAAAAGAAAATCTTCATCGCAGGGTTAGTTAGGAGACTCACACCATTCTGATTATTAGCCGAGATTTTCAGTGTTCGTGCAGCCACATTATCACCAAGCTTGTTATAGGCAATTACATCAGTGTGTTGTGAGGTTAATGTTTTGTTACAAAAGCATGAAACACCTGGATGAGATATCCTGAATGACTGTTAAAGTGACAACCTGTATTTTTCAGCATATTTTGCGTCATCATAGATTGTGCTGATACAATACATGTACATATGTACCTGTAGGACATCGGTGTATCTTTATGTGCTGTCAGTCGTCCACCTTCCATACCCCACACATATTCTGGTCAGTGGATATGGTGTATGAAGATTAGGAATCCAGTTTTTTTTAAGTAAGCATTGAAAGCATTGTATGTTATGCCTTAAGGAGGGCTACTCAATGAGGTCAACACAATAATATATTCACCATGGGCTTCTAAGAATCCAGATAAGAGTTCATATTGCAGATAGTATATTGCCCAGGTTGCTGGAGTCTGTAGTTACACACTGTAATGCTGACTTACCGGTACATGTCTACTCTTTTTTTTTTATAACTCCCAGCTAGTAGATCTTTTGTGGTAAAAAGACTGGGCTTTGCATGTTCAATGAACAAACACGCAATCACAATTTTGTGTCTGACTGCAGTGATAAGATTCTTGCTGCTTCTTGTCTGCAGGTCTTTAACAATAGGTATAAAATGACAAAACTGTTTTGTACACTCCCAAATCAACACTGCTCTGAAAAGAGAGTTAGAAATTTTGCTTTTCAAACTCTTGCTTTATAATATGCTCAAAATGTGTTCCATTTAAAGTGTCTAGCAGCAGTTTAATCTTTTGAACATAAGTCAGTATTTGGTATGTGAATCCAAAATAGACTGTCTTGACATTCAGGAAGTTTAAATCATACCTGTCAATGCACTCACTATTTGTATGTATGGTACTACATGTCACCTTTGACAACAGTTGTGATACACGTCTGTCTTCTAGATCTGGAGTGGTCGTAGTGCTAGGAACCTAACTGTACCTTCCTAGTCATGTCATGTCATCTCGGCCTTACCTAGTCTATATGAAAGTCTACCAAAAATTTAGCTATGGCAGTTGCCCGTCCTAAGTATGAAATTTGCCTAACTGTGTACATTTGAGTGTTTCAGTTTGTTATCATGAATGCAGAATACAGGTAGATATTTTTGGCGTTCCTGACTGAGCCCATGTGTAAACTCAAATTGCATGGGGTTATTTTTCATCATTCAGTCAGAATTGTGTGATACGTTTTATAGTAGTGCTTGTAAAGGGACCAAATTGACTGCTGAACTTTTCATGTTGATGAAAATTTAGGCAAATGCCATGGAGCATGTTGCAAGGTATTGAAAAGCTTGTGATCTAGCATACAGAGGACGTTTACTTTCTTTATTTACTTCAAGAAATGTTGGGAAGAAGTTCCAAAATAACATGCCATTTCTATTTCCACAAAGCATCAGCTTGAAATATTCAAAATGTGGACATCAATTTCTTTCTTGTCATAGACACTTGTATGAATTGTTTGTAATCCTTTTGAAAGAGTAATAAGCACATATTGAAATCTGAAGCTATCAAAAATTGTGGGTGGCCTGATGCTTCATATTTCTATTTAAAGAAAATTACTGTTCATATAAAAGTGTAACAAGAATACAGGATCCTATTTCTCTGTGAAAAAAAAAAATAATAAAAGAATGAGTGCTGCACTATTCCTTCCTTCAGTACCGGAAATTTTGTTGGTAAATATTGAACATGAGATAGGAGATTGTAATTAGGAAATTAGAAGGGAGGGGATAAATTGTTGAAGGTTACATAAGTCTTCCTTCAAGATCTATGTATCTAATTGTTTTTCTCTAGTTCTTTGTATGTTCGGCGAACAAAATTGTTACTGCTTGAGAGTCAGCCTGATGTATCTCCGTAGCAAGGGTTCACAGTTATTGGATTACAGATTGTATTTATTTAAAAGCAGACAACTACCTATGTTATAAACGAGTGTCTCATTTCTGAGAATGGAAGAAGTAGTGTGAGCGGTTCAAAGTGTAGATGTGATGGCGTAAAGTGTATTGCACCAACCTATCAAGTGAGAAAAACTCAAGTTGCAATACCTTATTTTTCACTTCTTGTTAGTAATTGTGACACTATTTTTTGTCAATGTCCATATTTACATCTGTTTACCATTGTTTCTGTAAATGCCTCAAAATATTTTTAAGATACTATCACAACTAATTATTTAGATTGCCAGGAAGCCAAATTGGTTTTGACAGTATCTTGACATAGTGACTTTTACTTATTTTAAGAATGTTTTCCCATCCATTATATTTCTTTCTTTCACATTTCTGAGTGTGTATCAGTTCTGTGGTATTTAATGTGTGTGCGAGTGTATTTGTATGTATGTATGTATGTATGTAAATGTGTGTGCATGCATACATGGGTGTGTGTGTGTGTGTGTGTGTGTGTGTGTGTTAGTCTGTCTGCCTGTTGATATGTAAGCATGCAAATGCAGGAGAGGAGCAAGAACAAGTATGTGGGAAAATGTTTCTAAAGTAAAAACCAGGATGGTAAAAAAACATTAATTTGTATTTCTATACACTGATATCAAATGAGGGTATATCCTACAACATTTGTCAGTGAATTCAATCTCATAGTTCACTCCTTTGGCAGTCGCTTGGCGCGATACTGCTCATGAAACAGTTTGGCTTCCTAATATGTAGATTGTTGGACAGCATGTGATGAAGCTTGTACATTTCAGAGAGAATTAAATACCTATGATATCGAGCGCTGCCTACAACTTCATTTACTACTTCTTCTTCTTCTTCTTCTACTACTACTACTAGTTAGTGTTGTGTACATTTTTGCAACCAATATTGTCTCTTTTTTATGTATCGGTATCTCCTGGACACCTGTGATAGGTTGAAACGTGTAGCAGTGCAAACCCCTCTTTTGTCCTTGTATGTAAAGGCCTAAAAATGATGAGAATTAAAAATGACAACATTTGTCAGGACAAAATTATGTTGATGTGTGTCTGTGCCATTGTTTGTTTTTGGGTCACAGGGGAGATGAACTCTTTCACATTGAGGTATATGTTGTGTAATTGTGGAGAAATGGGCATCGGAAAACTCACACTGATGGAACTAAGTTGATTATAAATGAAATCAAGCTTCCAAAGGAGCAGACCGGTGACAGTTTGAGCAAAATCGGACAAGTGATTAAGATGTTATGACCATTTGAAGTTTGACCACTTGAAGGGATTGAACACTCTTCTATCATGGACCTAGCATGGATGGACTGCGCTCGGATAGACCTCCTTTGATCCAATGATGACCACCGCCTCATAAAAATTCAAGACATTCAGGTGTTTCAAACAATACGTTGTATTTCTATTTAGGCAGTGCCTTCCTCTGAATAACAAAAGAAAATCTGGTTTGAGGAACATGTCAACCGTTCAGCCTTCGCTGGGAGTTCATAGCTGATCTTTTTACACACACTGTGAAGAAGTTTTGGAGTGAGCGAATGAAAATGTTGATAAAATTGTATAAAGAATTTGGTCCGTAACTTTTTCGGACATCTCCGGACGCGAATTTGAGGTTGTTTCCATGAAACGTGAAACACTCAATAAACGATTTACACGATATTTTGAAGGAAATATGATTGCCTAATATGTGATATGGAGACATTTCCCTGACATGTTTTCGACAGTATTCTCCATTTATCACAAAAAACAATTAACGATATAATCTGAAATTCACAGAATCGTATCATTATAAGATGTACTACTACTGCACATGCACTTCAGTTCATGAAGTGGTTTTGAAATCTTCTGCGCATACAAAATATACATTCCTCTAAATGCACCCAAAATTCATCTTGCATATTTGGCGGCGGTCGTCACTGGATCAAAGAACCAAATGCGTCAAATATTCTTTTGTGCTATCAATGATCGCGACTGGTGAAGGAATAAATTATTCTTCGTGCCGACTCCAGTTCTAACACCTTCCTGCTTCTATTAAGTTGACTTGGATAAGAGCAGACAGATTAGAGAATTATATCAAGAGTTTGAGATACATGTACATCATAAGGGAGTTATTTGTGATTAAAGACCTTAACCCTAGTACTCCCGGGGTATTTCAAAGCTTGAAAGCTTGTTATTACGGGGGGGGGGGGGGGGGTCATAATGCCCCCTCCCCCGGGAGTATTAGGGTTAAAGGGGAACTCCGATCCAAAAGGATGTTGATCTCAAGAGAAGCAGAAAAATATGAGATGCAAAGCAAAAAGATGGAGGAAAATCTGAAATTCACAGATGCATGAACCACAGAAACAGTGTGATGAAACTGGGAAGTGACTTTGAATTTATACAACGGGTGAAAAAACAATTACTTTTTTGAAATTTGCATCTCGGGCTCGGCTTCTTTGCCTTTGTTCAAACGCCCAGCCTTGTGGGGGGAGGGGACATTTCATATTGTGTCCCCCCCCTTTCGAAATGGTGGGAGGGGGGGGTTATGACGTTTTTCTACAAAATTTTGTACACGAACGAAAATAGTGCGGGGGACATTTGATATTGTGTCCCCCCCCCCCCCCCCCCCCCCCTTCGAAATGGTGGGGGGGACACGACCCCCCGTCCCCCCCGGGATTTCCGCCCATGATGCACAGTAGTGTTGAGATTACCATTCTGCCCCGATCACGAGGTCTCGTTCGCATTTCATGTCGGGCTTTCATTAAATGAAAACTATGAAATCACACGAGAATGGGAGCCGTAATCACAAGACCACGGTTCGACCGTAATGATAAACCCACGAAGGAATTGCTACTGCGTAGGCACCTTTGATAATGGTTGTGCAGCTTAATGTTTGTATCAGAATGCATATACATGTATGATGCTGGAAAGCCGAGGGGAATGAGAAAAAATGGTGTTTGATCATGATAGATTCAGATCAGATCCAGAATATGTTTATTGGTCCATAATTAAAAACAGACATTTTGGCCCCCACTCCTCAAGCAAATAAAGTGTATACAGTAACATAAAAGGTAAAAAACATGACATGAAATGAATAACAACTGAGTAGGATGATATGAACATATAGCCTGTACTATGAACATAAATAATTCTAATTACGGGAAGCCAGAGAAAAGAAAAAGGGAAAAAAGGAGGAGTGAAGAGGAAAAGGGGGGAATGAAGTTAAAAAAAAGTATCTGGTCGTAGTTAGGCTACGAGCAACATGGAATAGAACATTGCATGGGAGCGATGGGAGAAAAGTAGAACTGTAATGTAGAGGTGAGAGAGAGCGAGAGAATCTGAAGGGAAAGAGAGAGTGCAAGGGAGAGAAAATGAGAGGAAAACACGCAAAGTGAAGATGAGAAATGTATTCATTAATCTTTCCAGCATGAAATAAATCAAACGTGATTGCATTGCATAATAAAAAAAAAAAAATGGGTCATAGCAACCAAGTGGCATAAACTAGTGGGTGTTACATTAAAATCATTATTTAGGCAAGATTCATTTACGAGATTTGGCGAGTGTATGGACAAGTCGATACAACTCGAAAAGTATCACTTACATCAGCCCGTATTCACAACGATTATCTCAGACCGCGTGCTAAATGTAGACTTTATGGGGTGCAAAATAAATCGTTTGATGCTGTCACAAAATCATTGATTATCATCACAGAACCACAACAGTGGGTGATTTAAATTATTCAATTATGTAATCATTATGGACAAACTCAATATTCCTTCGTGATCCCCGGGGGGGATGATATTGAATCGATTATGTTTAACCTGGTCCCATAAAGTTAGTCCAAGGTTACATTAAACCTCTGTTTTGAGTACGGGCCACACAGTCATTCAATATGTGAACGCCATTTGGGAAAAACAGATTGCCTGAAACCAGGAAAGTATTCGCTTCATACATCCTTGCTGAAACGATGGTGACGAAAAGGCGGACACCTGAACGATTATAATTTGAAAGCCTAATTATGTAAAGGTATATTCTTGGTCACACGTTATCATGATTTTGGTTTGGACTTTGGACAATGGACGTTTTTCATGCAGCTAGGGTACCGACTGCAGGAAGGTGTGCCTGAACTACCGTTGGGCAATCTGCATGGGTCTACCTTTGTTCGTCTGGTATTCTTTTCAGGGGTTGCCAAAGGTTAAAATTAATTTAATTTAGTTTAATTAAATGGCACTCTGTATGAGGGATTGGTAGAAAAGAACCAATATCCTATTATCGACATGTAACTCCCTGTGTTTCCTCAGATAGTGTAACATTTGAATAGCTTTGTCTGCAACATGTTGTGATTTCTTATTTCAGTGAAAGCTTTGCTTTCAGTTATTTGTTCCAGGTACTGATAATATTCAAAGACCTGTTCAATAGCACTGTATTGTTAATGATTAACAGGTCGTGCCATTGTGATGAACAACGAAAGTCTAATACCATGCCCTTAGTTTTATGTACACAAAGTACAAGGTCGTGCTGATCTTAATCCACAAATTGTTCAACCTCTGTGACGTATATCGCAATGTCACCTTGAAAGAAACCACTTATGACATTGTCATCTGCATACTTGATACATGTAACATGTCATTTATAATCACTGGTGTATAATGAGAACAGAATTGGATTTAAAAAAACAAAACATCACATTTTGGAGAGCCTAGGGTAAGACACTTACCATAGGACTTTTAACAATCCATTATATTCATAGCAACTTTTTGCGTGACATTTCAAAGATTGAGTAGTTTTCTTTCAGTATGTATACATGTAAAAGGTGTGTAAAAAAAAAGTGCAGAAGGCACTAGAAGATTCGTTGAATCTGATCTTGTACCTAGGAGTATCCAAAATGTTGATAGAAACCATGAAGCAAAACAATGCCTATTTCTTCATCATTTCTATTACCCTGATATGTGATCTGAGACGTATCAATTAGGATAGTAAATGTTGCTTCTCATATGTCTTCACAATAACCGTTCAAAACATTTGCCAGGATTGCGTGGCATGGTTAAACACGTTATACAGGGCTGTATGTTCAAAGCGATGCATTGATGGTATGTTGGCGACAGGGGTGCATGTTGGTCATGGTGACGGTGTGGTAGGGGTGATGGGGATGGTGGTATAGTCATAATCAAAGTCATGTTGGGGAGATATTGGAGGTGGTGGTGGTGGCGACGACAGTGGTGTATGGTAGTAATGGTGGTTGGAGGTTCGTATTGATTGTCATGATTGCTATTTTTCCACCACAAACCCGTGTCAGTCAATCAGTGAATCCGAATCAATCAGTCAAACAGGGGTCAAACAAACTTATTATCACAGCCGACGTGCAGTTTTATCATACGTTAACATATCAAGTATGCGTAGTTTCATCATAAATGATAATTGGCCTGGATTATGATGAAACCGCACATAGGCTCTGAATAGCTGTTTCATCACACAGCCTTTCGGGAGAGAATAAACAGGGATTGGGATGAGAGTGCGCTTTTTGAAAAGCTTATTATGGGTGGTTGAAAATGTGACACAATAGGCCGAAGTGCAGTCAAAACACGGACTTTGATTGTAATGTCGGACGACATTGTCAATATTTCATCAGATATGGTCGGCAGCGTAGCCAGCATGCACGCGTCACGAGGCGAATATATAATGCGATAACGCACGGCTCGTATCCTATCCTCATCTCTCCCTCACTCTCTGTTCATCGACACTTTATCAACCGCTTTTTACTCTCGTATTTCTCTATAAATCTTCCTGCTTCACAATCAACCATGGATGTCGACCAGAGTAAGTTCATCTTCTTCAACTTCTTTGCGAGAGTGCAGAAGCCCCCTGAACAGCCGGATATTCTGACTGGCTTCCAGTACGTCTTTGAGTACGTGCGCTCACAGCCCAGCTTCGTGCTCGGCCAGCTCCATCAGAATTTGGATCCAAGCGGTAAGATCTCTGTACATGGACAACCATAGAGCCAGCCCTATAGTCCGCCGGGATTGACAAGTTCAATTCACAATACAATGTCAAGTGTTATCTGCTCGAAAAAAGACAACGTGCTAGTGCGTTCTTTGTGGTGTGTATATAGAGTGACGATGCAATAGAGCCATAGGCTTACGATTGTACGTGATCTCTCTTGAGCATATTCCATGCTGTATGTGTTGCACTGGTAGGGCTAAAGGACAAAAAGAATAATTATGCATTCATAGATTAAATTATCATATTTGATGCATGTAGTAAGACGAAAATGGGGAGTTCACCTCCAAAGGCATAGATTAGCAATGCTGATAAGACATACTACATGAGGTGGTATCATGTACACTGGGTATCACATTACATGTAGTTTTAAACTATAATAATGATAATCATGCAGTCAGCATCAAATCGATTTGTATTTTAAGACGGATATTGTTCATAATATGTTGGGTATCGGTGTACGCGCGCGTGTGTGTGTGTGTGTGTGTGTGTGTGTGTGCGCGCGCGCGTGCGCGCTCGGTTGTGCAGGTGCGAGGAGGAGGTTCCATGACTGCATTTTATGGCTGCATCTAGAGAGAGTGAAGACATTCTACTTTTACAAATATTACATTTTCTATTTCGTATGACATGGAAAAAATATGTTTTCCTGTGCTGTTTGTTTTTAGTCTCATTTTCCAACATATCTTCCGATCTGAAATAGAACACTGTCATTCTAATGTTGTAACCCTGCTTCTTTGATGTTCTTTAGGACCCTATAAATTCGTCAATCGGGTAGGCTTCAACGATGGAGACTTCGATATCTTCCAACCCGGCCCACCATCTCCGAAATGGATGGAGATTTTGACGAAGGGCATGGGACCTCGAGGCACCCAGGAAACCCTGGCAAGTAAGTGAAATGCCTCAAGAAGAATCACATTCTGAATACAAGCTGATTTCTATCATAACGAACATTTACACATACAACCTGTATTTTGTTTGCGAGTTTGAAGAAGATGAGGTGGTAAGTGAGTTTGTAAGTTGTCAATATACAAATATTGACTGCTATGAGGGGCACAGTTAAAATTATAAGCCCAAGATGATGTCAAAACCATGACTATGCCCGAAGCGAAGCTGAGGGCATAGTCATGGTTTTGACATCACCGAGGGCCTATGATTTTAACTGTGCCCCGAATATTAAGCAGTCAATATTTGTTTTATAAACCGAATGTATAGATTCTTCTCATCGATTGGTTAAAAGATTTCCTGAACTGACAAGGCCTACAAGATAGCATGTAATAGGCATGTAAATCAACACTCATTGCGCGTACAGGGATTGCGCACACACGAGCGATATCGCGCGGTGTTGAGGTTGTCTTATTATCTTCCGGGCACAGTCGATTGCCATGCCCCGGGCACAGTTAATTTTGACGTCATCTTGTTAAAAACGGGGGCACAGCTATTTCGATGACTCTACTTTTAACCAATCAGATGAGAGGAATCTATGTATGAGGTTTATAATACTGAATGTGTGTTTCTAATTGGAGCGCACAAAGTCCTCACTAACAACTTTCAACTGACAGAATTTTGTTGTAGAAGTTAAAAGTATGAAACGGGCGCATGGGCAAAGGCGCAGAGGTCCAACACATACGCTTTACGCGATGACCTACTTTGGGATACTTTCGATGACTGCAAAACAGTGCACTTTGTAACTGGAATGCCAGATGTAAAATAAGCCTATCTGCACGGGAGATGACTTTGTGTAACCCATTAGCGTACTTAACTTTCCTATCGCATTCCTATATATGCATAGCTTTAAATTCTGACAAAGGACATTTGAAGTTCAAGATTCAAACCGCGTGGATCTACTCAGTTTGCATATTTAACTTCTTTCGAAAAAGTTAAGCTTCCATCATTTTGCCCTATCATATCTTACAGAATCGTTAAGACACTTCAAGCAAGAAAGAAGACCCGATCCAATAATAAGTCATTTTTCTATGTCCCGCAAACCATAACAAAATATTATGAAAAAACTCATATTTACATGCAGCAACTTACTGTTCTACGGAATAACTACAGAGTACTTCTGATCACCTACGAATTACCTACGGATCACTTACGAATTACCTAAGAAACATTGCACAAAACGTCGTGCGAAACGTGATCTTTTTAGATCCTGTTGACCATACATTGTGAGACAAACGAATATCACTAGCGATTTAAATCCGCAATGATTAACAGATTTAGCATTATATTCCCCATCCTAAGAATGCTGTTATATGATTGGTCAAGAGTTGATCACGTGATAAAGGGTAGTTTTGCCCATCTGATCACCTGAGAAGAAAAGTTCGTTACACTCTAGGACTTGTTGGTTTCGCTGACCCCTTCACTCCTCACAGTCCTATTAAACGCGTGATCAAATTTTGAGTACGCGCGAAATAAAAGTGCGTTACACTCGGACTATCAACTGACAGTGGCTCCTCCTGACGCGTCATAACGCGCGTCCTAGTAACGCGCGTCCTAACGCGTGTTCCCCATGGTAGCGGCTCGAGCAGGGAGAGAAGTAAACATTACTTTTGTAAACGTCAAATTGTCATTTTTGGTATAGATAGTTGGTTTCAGATGTGGAATATAAATCAAATAATCGACTTTTGGTTTCAGGTAATGAGACGAACTTCCAAATTTGTTGGAAGGCTAACTTGAATATTGAGCAAATGATCAATGAATCGATGGGACGAACTATCACTTTCGAGGCGATCTGGATGTAGCTATCTTTTCGAAGCGCAGCTGAGGAAAGATAGCGTATACATTTAGATCGCCGAGGAAGTGATAGTTCGTCCCATCACCCTCACCAACATTGATCATTTGCTCAATATTCAAGTTAGCCTTCCAAAAAATATCGCGGTAAGATGCATTTTAAGTATTTGCATCACATTGCTATTGAGATAGTAAACCTAAAAAATGGGATCATTGTTATAAACTTATGATGTTCATTTGAAATAGGTAAATTTAAACCGGAAATCATTGTAAATTTGTAAGCGAAACAAAAACACATGTGTGATTGTAATATATTATATTACACATAGATAGATCCCTGTCATTTCATTGGTTGTTTAATATCGATCATTCAGTCCATTTACAATGACGTCATCAACTGTGATCGTGCAATTTTAGATCCATACGATATTGTCCATTGCAAACTGCGCGCGCTTTTCTCAACTAATCGCGCGTCCCCCCCCCCCCCCCCCAAATATTTATTACACCTCACTGCACCCGAGGGGTATTGGGTGACGCGTGATCAGTGGATGGAAGCGCAAAGCGTTTAGTGGGTGGAGCGCAGTATGTGGAGGAAAAAAGTCCGAAGGGCCATGCAGCTCTGACACGATGCGCCGGCGCACGTGAATCAACAAACGTAAACTAGGCGGAGTTTGTTTTGATCTTCTGTAGGTGTCATATAAAACAAATAATGAATGTTTTTTCATTCGTGAATTGGACAGAATGTTTAATTCGGTGAAAGATGAAAAGATCCTTCAACTCGGCTACGCCTCGTTGAATAGATCTTCTGATCTTTCACCTCATGAAACATTGTGTCCATTGCACTCATAAACATTCATTATTTGTATACCAGTGGCTATATCAATTGCACACATCAATAGAAAGACACAAGTGCGGGTTTAGGACTTTTATACCAACATTACATGGACATGACACTTCTGACTGACCACACCCCGTGGACAAACCCAAATGGACATTTTATAGTAGGAAGGTAGTTTTATATTTAACGATATGTAGACACATATAATGCTGTATAATGTGACATTATATTTCAGGTGGCTTCCAAGAGCTGGCGTCATTGTCTGGGAAAGCCCTGTGGACCAACGCACCCAAGGGTGATAACTCCTTCTACCTCCTGCTGAACTACAAGGTAACTTACCGTCACGATCTGACTGTTTCAAATAGCTGTCTTGTGGAAGTTAATGTGAATGAAAACGGTACGTATTCTTTCGTGGAAATGAGGCCTTTGTACTGATTGAACTGGTACATGAAGGGAATTTCTTGATAGCCTTCATTGTATAATTTTGAAGACATCTTCTTGATTTCAAAACAGGCTGAACAATAATATTGAAGAATATTTTGTTTTTCAGTTTGTTCCAAGGTTATGATTGATTTGGACCCAGTTGTTTCATATTGATGTTTATGTTTTTCACATTTGTGATAATGCAAATGCAAATGCAAACAAGGGGGAAACCGACAAATTGGTAGGCATAATAAGCTTCCCACAAGACAATAGAGGAAGAGGATTGGCTTTTTCAAGTCGGCCTATGTATAAGCTTCCTAATAAAGATGTGTGTAACTTGAACTACTCCACTGTTATCACCGAACGATCACATAAGGTATCATATACAATACTCAGTGTTCGACGTGATATTCAGTTCTCCTGAATCTTTATTGCAATACCTAGCATGCAGATATCGGAGCTGCCAACTGCTCAGCGTTTGAGGCTGACTGGAAGAACAAATTCGGTGTGAATGCCCTCTTGGACGGGGGAACGTTCCCAGCAGACGTAAAGCTCGGTGACATCGCTCTATATAAGAGTCGCCGCTCCACCATCTCGCCCTTCGAGTACGTGGTGCGGTGCGAGGTCGTGCCCGGCCCGTCAGCGGAGACGCTGCTGGCATCTCTGGACGGAGCTCGAGCTAAGCTGAAGGGTGCCGGGATTCCCTTTAACGACTTAGCTGCCTACAAAGTAGCTCATGTCGGCACTCCGATGTAATAGAGCGGAACGCGTAGAACCCACCACAATGTTGTCTTCAATATTAAGGGGGGGGGGGGGGGGGGAATTGCCATGCAAATATTATGTTGTTTTAACAGTTCACAACTCCGCATTTTTATTGATTCCTTATTCGAATTGTGGTGTATGCAACCACTGTCTCCGTTGTAACCGTGGACAAACGTTAGTACCAAGTAAAATGTTGAACTGTAAACCACTGCCTAGCGTAAATATGTTGGTAGACCTTGATGGATGACTAAGTCACTGTATTATGGTCTCAGATGACACTATCATTGCAAATGTAGGTCTCTTTCCCTGGTCATATTTTCAATAGATCTATGGTAATTTGCTTTGTTGTGAGGTGAAATGTGTAATTCAAATCTGAAATCTTGACTCCATAAGGACATGTTATGTTCGTCAGACTGGGTAGTATAGCCTACCTAGATGTCAAAAATGGTAATCTTATAATCGTTGTCTACATACTTTGTGAAAGGTTACAATTTTAGTTCGTTTGTCTTCACTTTGTTGTCGCAACTAGCTGAACAAAAATCCGGGACAAAGATATGCCTATTTCTAGTCTCAGGTTCCAAATCTCATGTCGATCTTGACACAAGCTGGGTGTACGTTGTACAATAATCAACACCAATGTTATAAAGTGAATGAATCTTTTGATTGAGTTTGTGTCAGTAGGCCTTTAGAGAGGTCGAAATATTTAGCCCCAAATCGTGTCACACGTGCATACAGGGTTTAGGGGAAGAATGACGAGGGGACCCCCTACCCCGACTATAGGGATATTTGTAGATAGTTTGTAGCGAAGGAGCCAATTTAATTAGGAAGTGTATATCGGTTCCGTCACGGTGCCCTTCCATTTGTTTTGTGTTGGGGACAACGTGGGTAATATTTAAGTACAAGTCAGAAAAATATCGCACCGTCACGCTGGAAACACCGTGACGGTGACGGAGACGCACAAAATGAATGCTAAGGGAGACCGTGGCGGTGCCGATATCAACAGTCAATGTATTAATGGTATTGCAGACAAACACTGGCACAATCATTTTGATTTTAAGTAAATCACCATTTTACTTTTTTTAGTCATATGAACTAACATGACAAACTGAAAGATTTCGTATCCTGGGTACCACATACGTTTTTGTAAGAAATGTTCATACTTAAATGATGAAAATATGAAGTATCAAACAAGTAAAGTGAAATATAATCATGAAGGCAACAGACAAGACAATTCACAGTTGAAGTGAGTATAACAGTTTGATATCAATGTGTTATTAAATTTCAGAATCTTAGAAATCTGTTAAGATATTTACTTTGTCTAATATTCACGGGAAACACCACATGTGCGTGCTGGAAAGGACTGTTGGGTTTATTCTATCAAAATAGTTCTTTAAAAAGAGCTGATCAGAAGGCAATTTGAGAAAAGAGTGAGGATGTCAAGTCTTTGTAAGACATTGATAAGTAATACACTAACAATACCCATGTACCAGCCATTGATGTCGTATGCAAAGTGTACAGAGTAAGGCACAGAATAGTCTTCTGTGGGAGGCCAGCCCTGAATAGAGCCCTTTTGCTCTTAAACCCCGATAGTCATTTCCATTCCTGCACTGTCATGCATGGTGTTAAGTGAAAAGTCGTCTTATGCTCCGTCACCTTGCAAGCACCTACCTCTAAGGAACATCCTATCTTATGGCCATGTGGTCACAATATAAATAAGACAACCAGACATCCACGATGTTCTCATATCAGGCTATGAGCTAGGGCATTACTTGTCTTCAAACAATCAAAAGAAAGTACTGTCAAGAATAATGCTCAATATTTTCTTTTAAAAATGACGTCTTAATCATGTGCATGCATGTCAGCCAACATCCATTACACAGTTTGTCATGTAATAAAACAAATTACAGAATAAAGCGGATATATAATGTGTATTTATGTGTATTTTTAAAAATATAATTCTATTGACAATATTGTACAATTGTTAGCATTGTTACCATGTATGACACTTTAGCCAGACACAATTCTCACTATTTTTCTGTCTTTTCTGTCTTTCTAAAATATATGTTCGTTTGCTTATAACTTGCAAACTTACGCTTAATCTCGTTTAAATTAACCAGAAGGAAAGTTTGTTTTCACGTTTGTGAGGCATGTTTTAGAAGTCACCAATGTAATGAGTTTGCGCGCACTATTTACTAGACTCGCTTTCAGGTTGTTGGACATTTCTAATCAAAACTGAAAAATAGAGTCAAGTACTCATAAGACCAATCACTTTATCATGTTTTTCAGTCTTTGGAGCGAGCAGGAGAAGAAATAAAAAATGGTTAACCAGACCCCGTGTCAAAAATGTTCAGTCTGTCGCCAACATAACATCTTCAAGAGCGAATCATGATTAGTGTCCGTCCATGATGCAAAATCATCATTTAGTTGTATAACACACACACACACACACACACACACATACACACACACACACACACACACACACACACACACACACACACACACACATATATATATATAGAGAGAGAGAGAGAGAGAGAGAGAGAGAGAGAGAGAGAGAGATAGAGAGAGAAAAAAATAGAGAGATAAAAATATATGAGGTTGCGATGGAGCTGAATAAGTAAAAGTAAACACAAACAAATTAAATGAGACGCCGGAGAAGATATACATATTATAATATATTATATATAAACTCTTACTACAGTCGATGATAGATGATTGGGGAAGGATTGCAGTCTTCTGCGCATGTCATATGAGAGTCTTTTCATTTCAGAAATGCCATTTGAAACTCAGAGGAAGGCATGTCGATCTATGCGACGATCTTAAATATCGCCCTCTATTGTCATCAGGGCTTTCCTTTGAAATACAAAAGTCATATGTACCCCACCTCTGTTTTGCTTATTCCCTCCCATCTCTCTCTCTCTCTCTCTCTCTCTCTCTTTAACCTCTTCCTGCCTGTATGCCTCGTAATTAAAATTTGTAGATCTATCAAATGTTGTATTCCATAATGAGACCATAGGCCTACTAGATCAGTATCACAAAATGCATAATATGAATACAAGTCATGACATGATAACTTCCCGACTGGTGCCGTCCCCGTATGATGCCCCGCACTGATTCCATGTCTCGGGATATTCAAGGTACCGGTTGTTAGATGTCGCCAAGGTCTATCAAGCATTTGTGCTCTTTACGTCAAACAATGATATCTATACATCAGCACCCCCCCCCCCCCCAACACACACTTACTTAGGGAAATCATAACCTTAACCTTAACCCTTGCTCTAACTCTAACCCCAGCCTGAAGTTTGCAATCTATGATGATATATTCCCCATAAAGTTCGGGATTACCCCTTCCGTTTTGAGATACCGTGCATAGATAATCAACCCTCGCATGGTTCAGAAAATCTTATGGTTGTCTCATGTGTGTTTCTTATACTATACGGGGCCCAACCCCATACTCTAACTAAAGTCATGGTTATCCTTCTGATGATTCATCAATGCATTCAGTCTTGGACGAATTGGTTTCATAAAAGGGGCACCCGGAGCAGGGGGTACTACCCCGAATAGAATGGTCTTGTGGGAGGTTTCTTATCACCCGGCAACTACACTTTGTCGTCACAAATTAACTTTCGTTTGCATCAAGTGAGATTTTGCCAAGAATTTGAAAAAAGCTGTCTGAAAGTTTCGGTTGTCAAAGCGCACGACTATTATTACCATACTCCGAAGGCAGGAAAATAGGTAATCACTTTCTTTGTGTTGTCGTCATTATGCCGACAATAGGACCGACAATACTGCTATAGACATACAGACAGTTTAAGTTCGTTCATAAATGCCTAATTAAGCACTTAATTAGCGATTGAAACGGTCAATCTATTATCATCAAGGAGTGTTATGCCATCTTAAAAATATACTCCATCCGAAGATGATGTGAAGTCATGAATCTAGCGATAATTGAAATAACAAACGTAATCCAGCCAAAAGTGCAGAGAACAAACTAATGTGGATAAACTTACTCAGGTGGGTTTATCATTCCTTCACATCAATGTTTAATAGAACAAAATAATGATACAAATTCTTAAAAAATGTAAGTGATGTCCTAGAAGCAGAAATACCCAAGGTAAACAGTCAATGTCGCCCCCTCCGCACCCCTATCAGGATTTGTACAGTATCTTGAGGACGTCTCTCCTTCTCTAAAAGGAAGTGCTGATGAAAGGCCCCTCGGTGTATCAATAAAACATTTAACAACATTCTATTTCCTGTAAGAGGGAATCCCCTCCTCTTCCTCATTCCCAAGGATCAGAAGTCACTATGCCCTCTCCTATCAATACTAGAAATCGCCAATTATTTTCCAACATGTGTGGTTAACTTTTTATCGAAATAGCGATTATTAGGGCAAATAGAATATATAAGAATTTGCATCAAATAAAATAAATAACAATTCTAAGAAAGCTGAGCCATAGAAGCTAAGTACGTCAATACAAATTCTCATATTTCACCTGAGGCTGTTTAGAATGTTCTGTTGAGGCATAGGGCAGTGTGAAATCTGTCAGAGAAAGTATTAAAGAAGTTCATTCCGTCTGCAAACGGGATACCCTACGTTGGGATAAAATGGCATAAACAAGATATATAGTTTGTCATATCGAGTGGGCAAAATGTGCAAACAGCACGAGGGCCGGCGATGTGTCAGGAATGGAACATCTCGATTTCATAATACATTTCCCTCCAAAATATTAAGGGGCACTAATTGCGGTTCGCTTGGGAAATTATGTCATGTAGGCAGCTTGCATTTGTATATTCTTGTTATTCATATATGTGGGCCGGTTGTTCATCGGCCTATCGCTATATAACGAAGATTCCTTTATTCAGAATGAAATTATACTGTTTTTGTTTAAATCATTATGTTTATGTGTTTCCTTTTTTCTCAAAATCATCCAGGAACAATTTAATGAACGAACATAAAACATGCAAAACCCTTGGAAGTCATAGCTAAATTGCCGCTAAATGCAAGGCTAAACCACGCAGTCATACCGAAAACATAATACAATTATTATACATTCTCATAATATCAAAAATGGGGAATGGATATTTACAACTAATTCAAACACATTTGGGACCTTCAGGGGATCTAGGCCAACATAACTTTTTATGGACTTTGTGATATGAAGTTGAATGGGTCCGATGACGATTCCACACCTCGACAATCAACTACCGAGAAACCGCGATTATATACGGGGATGCCTCAAAACACCACGTGCACCCGGTTGATACGAAAATATTGAATGGAACCACAGAGCTGCGTGGGCGTTTTTCAGGGGGCGATTGTCGACGCGCGACCGGCGAGGGGTCACCCGCCAAGTTCCGATATCCACCATTCGTCATCTTTCCTGGAAAGACGGAAGCTGCGAGCAAATGGCCTGCAAGAATTTTTACTAATGTAGACTTTTATCGAAGTAGGCATAGCTTTCTTCGTTATCACTACGGGAAGGACCCCCCACCCCAACACACACACACGCACACCTCGGATATAAACCTACAAATGAAAGGAAAGGCTATCCATGACCATAGTCTAGGATATTGCCGGATTATCGGGTGTTTACACAGTACAGAGGTATGTACAGCGTGTGCTGTGCAATCAAAACATAACTGTTTAAGATAACGGTCGATAGATGTAGTTCCGATGACAGCTGGAGACGGCGGAAAGTAAATGTGTATATTGTTCTGTCTACCAAAAGGAGATGTACCTCCCCCTTCACCCTCATTCAATCACTTGCGGGCTATAATACCATATTTCCTAGAAAAGGAACGGAAGTCAAAAGTTGTAAATCCAGTATCATAATCAGAACCAATCATGACGTCACGCCAATATATCTTATTTGCATACAGCGATCGGTGTCAATTAGTGACCGCATCACCCTCCTATTCATGTTCAAAAACATGCAAATGAATAAAACTGCTTGGTATGGTGCAAAACATGGTGATGCGTTCACCTTCATATCTTTTAAAATAGTTAAAGTGATACAAGCAGTGGAATACAACGATGTTCATACCATATATTAGTAAATATTTCAGAACTATTTTATTTACGTCATCGCGGATGGATATATGCATTTTCATTGCCATGTTGCATAGTAATGAGATGGGCACACGCATTGGAAAATATATGGTACGTCCGATTTCCGTGCTTAGATGCATGTAGAAGTCTTTGAAAAGGCGTGGAATTTCACTTGAAAGCATCGGTAAGCATTGTCATTGCAGCTGTGTGCATCTTGTCAATTAATCTAAGAATTTTATGTTATTATTTGCGAGATTTTTCAGGGATGTCATTTTCGTAAAGATGCTTAAACAAGGAAGTGGTTGTTATCGGGAATGCTAGTGTCGCACTCGTACTCGTAGGGCATATCATGATTTCTGTATCGCACATAGGTTTTCGTGTGTGCATGTCTAGTTTATCAAATGTGTGGCCAGGCCCGTGAATTGAAGCAGCTGTGAACGCGCACGCGTGTGTACTTGAGCGTGCCGCTGCACTGGCGAGGCTGAGGCCACTGAGCTCGCAAGCTGCATTGTACAAACGGTACTCGATCGTGCATGTTTTGCATTGGGTCCTGGGAGCTGGGAAGGAGGAGGGGCCGAGGTGGGAAATGTAACTAGGTCAAACGTTACAGTACATGACCACTAACACTAACGTTACACATCGGGTTTTATAAAACAACTTTTATAAATGAACATGATCACTGATGTTACAATGTCTCTATAGTCCATTGCCAATTACCACCACAACTTGTGGCACAAGATTCAATAAATCCACACATGCAGAGGCAGAGCCAGGCAGTAGTCAGTGGACATGGTAGAGGGTTAGGGTTAGGGTCAGGGTTAGGTTTAGGGTTTAAATTCATAAAACTAGTGGGATACTAAAGTGCATTAGTGCCGAGGGTTCTACTTGGGGTCGACTTGACAACAGACAAAATCATGAAAGACAGCTATATTTGCTCCAAGTATTTTTTTGATGGGAATAGGCCGACAACAGATCACCCCGGCCAACCCGTTACCTGCCGCAGTCTTGCAGCTTGAAAAAAGCAAGGCAGCGAAACCCGTGCGGCCAGCTACCCAAGAGAGAGTAGCCATCCATCCGCTTCCCAAACGAACCATCTATCAGTTTGATGAACATATACCCCCATTAAATAACAAGATAATATTGTGCAACTGGAACTTCATATAGTATACCTTATTACGAATGAACGGTTAAGTTGCATGTAAATGTGAAACTATTCCTTCACATACGTTTGCACTTGTTTTAGAGGATCATTTTTGCATCTTCACGTAGCGTTAGCTCCACGCTGTAGGACGGACAGACGAGGTCCGAGTCTGATGCGAGGTGAAGCGCTGCTTCTGCTTTCGCTAGCTGCAAAAGTCAACCCCTTGAATACCCGATGGTACATTAGAAACACCACTATCCTTCAAAAAATTCTGGAGCTGCTTGACAGTCATAAATACTGTACATAGATTACTAAAGCATGCAAA
The DNA here is from genome assembly GCA_963669155.1 of Arbacia lixula. Taxonomy (NCBI): domain Eukaryota; kingdom Metazoa; phylum Echinodermata; class Echinoidea; order Arbacioida; family Arbaciidae; genus Arbacia; species Arbacia lixula. The sequence goes on along the minus strand of OZ022577.1, from coordinate 15,018,195 downwards.
ATTATATAGAAAGTGCACCTGTGGCATCATGGCCTACTGTAATAGTAGAGTTTCCAATTAATGTACTTCTCAAAAATGCCAACCTTATTAGTTGTCTGATGTTGCTCTGCTTCTCAGATTTTTCTTCTTCTCTTCAGAGCAACTTATTTTGGGACTGGAATACCTGTAAAAAATCAATGTACATTCCATGTGTACATTTAAACATAAGTCCTAAGGCCTCCAAAGTAACCTTTTAAGGTACAAAGTGGCCTGCATTGTGAGACATGCTATTCTAGTTGAATCTCAAAGTGTATGCACATATTGTGTATAAGTGTATGCACATATCTAGTTCCCCCGAGCTCTTTTATGGCACTCCATACATGTATTGAATACTGTATGATGTCCTTGCTTCTCATAAGTTGTCAATTAGGTGTCTGCAGGATTAATGTGCATTGTTATAACTGATTGTTATGGAGCAGCGAGATTTCCGGCATCAGGAAAACATGTTGATATAGGGATGGGAGTTTTGAAGCCCCATTATTCATCATTCTTGGGGAAATAGTCATCTTGCATATTTGCTGCAGGAGCGGATTGTCTTAATAAGTCGATTCAGAAGTTATATTCAGAATACTACAAGACATAATTGGTGATGCTATTTTTACAGGGGAGACTCCTCAATGTACTTTAAAATGTGAGTGTTCATGTTGTCTTTCATCACTATCAGAATAATTTTGTTGTAATATATCACCAAAATTATTTGGGATATGGGTGGGTGAAAATTGCACATGTAAGTCACAATCACCCCTGCCTCTATCTGCAATATACACCCGTGTGGTGGAAGTGCTTATAACTTGTGATGGCTCAAAATAATTAATCATTGACAGCACTAGTTGGCTTTTCCCATTCACTCAATTCTAGTGGAAGAAGAAATTAAACAAATAAGACTGCTGCTTGACATTGCTAGATGCTCATCTCAAAGCCTTAGCATAACATTGCTTACTTGTAGTATGTACGTTGCATGGTGCTGATGCATAAAAACTAATCAAAATACGACCTTCATGTATGGTGTATGGTGTATTTACACCATTTATGAGGCAAATAATTACAAAAATGAAGCCCCTAGGGCCTAGGCGTAATTTCACAGATTCACAGTACCCTCTTTACTTCCTGTAGCAAATGGCTTAATAAAACACAACCTCTGTGTGTATTCATCATGCGCACATAACACAATGTGAGCTGTGTGTCAGGACGAGGCAACGTTGTGGCCACTACACTATAGCTAAAATGAAGATTAAGTGAAAGTAATAGGGTGAGCGTGAGTTGGAATCAGTTCATTTGGAGCCTACGCAATGGCTTCTAATCTATACTACATGTACGCAAGACACAATACTACACATTGAAAGCATTTCCAATTAAATGATATGAACACCTCATATTAAACTACTGTCAGTGTGCTGGCTTGTTTAACATGCCCTGTAATATATAGCTTTGGGGCTTTGATCAGCTTTTTCTACATGGAAAGAACTTGTGGCTCATTTTGTTCTACAATGTAGATTACCTAGATCTGTTGGTATGACGTATTCACATCTTTCGATCTGATCGTCGTGCACAGTATGCCTTCAGGACAGTCGGGTTCTGTATCCAACCATCTCAGAGACTAGTGAGATGTCCTGCTGGAATCATATGATCTTAGAACTGCTGGTCGTCTGTGTTACTGGTTAGATTAAGGCTCTACCGGAAAATGCTGTGGATTGTCGACCACCATTTGGGACATGCTTTGTTCTGCAATGAGAGCCAACTTCAGACTGTAAATTTCCATAGTACGGCAGAGACAAGAATTTGCATTACTGTGAGTAAGATGTAACGGCTTTGAGCTCTTCAAGCTCTAACAAAGCTAATTATCACTCTGTTAACCAGTCATTAGACTTCTAATGCCAACTGTACTGTCATGGGGCAGCAACTGCTGATTGGTATTATGTGAAATTGGTTGAGGTATTTAAAATTATCTTCTACAAACATTTTACATGGGGAAATGTAGATTTACAGTGATGTCCAGCTTCATCATTCAAAAGAGACCTTGTTAGAATGTAGCAAGTTTGAGCAACTTACAGATGGGTGTATGTAATCTTCTGAACAGTCCTAACGTATTTGCCATCTTTCATGTAAAGGAGCATGAATGAAGTAATGCTTTTTGCTGTGAAGTAAAACTGCTGTTGAGGTTGAGTTAAACCCATGCCACAACTTTTGACTACAATTATCTAACCGAGAAGATGACACATTTAAGGTGGTGTAGGTGTAGGCCTACATGCAGGTTTATTGCCATTTCGTCCACTGCCACTTCGTCTAATAGCCATTTGGTCTAATGTCATTTCGTCTACCATCAGTTGGTCCACTATCCACATAGTCCAATTACCATTTTGTCTAACAGTCATTTGGTCTAATAGCCATTTTGTCTATTATCATTTGGTCTAATGGTATTTTTGTGCCAGTCTGTTCTAGTTTGATTTCAGCATCATAGCAAGGAATCATCTTAACATGATTAAATTATTGACATAAGATGCAATTAGAACTTTTAACGAGGCAGACACGTCTTCAATGAATAGGAGTCCTGTAATCATTGTTACCACTACTAACCCTTACCTTAAAATGAGGTTTTCACTGTCAATGTGTGTGCAGTGTACATGTTCGTGTAGCCAAAGGTAACAAGATAATGTCTGCTAGATGGCTGCATACATGTAGTTTAAGCACTTACATGTATCAGACCACTTTTAGCCACTAATGAGGAACCAAGAAAAGCTTTATATACAACAAATGCTGTGACACATCATACTCTGCTGATATGGCAAGTTTTATTTTATGTGTGTATTAGCAAAATTCAATTGAAGTAACTCACAGACCCTGGGTAATAATGTTACCAGCATCTGAGCTCATGGGAAAGGAAATGAATGAGGTGTTTACAGTTCCCTGCTTCATAGTTTTCAGGCATCTTGGGGAAAAGGAATTTTTCAACTGGATACTGTCTCTCCCGTGAATGAGGTCTTGCTCTGTGAGTCAAGTTCTTGCAATTCTTTGTCATACACTACCATTAGAAAGTCACCTTCTCTCGCCCCCCCCCCCCCCCTCCCCCCCACTCAGACTAATACCCTGTTTTTTTACAAATCGTGGGGTAGCCTCCAGAGAACCTCGGGAGAACAAGTTACCCACTGTCTATTAAGACGTTTGACTCAGGACAACCTCTGGAGAACCTCCATAGAACTTTTACCCTAGTCCCGAGAAGTGTGTGGTAACCTCTGGAGAACACCCGGGTGCACTTTCTGTACTGTCCCTAACCTTCCCGTGCGTGGAAGGCAGAGGTTGTTATGGTATCCTGAGATTCTCTGGAGAACATCCTGGTCCGTGAAGACAAGGTATAGTTTTTGCTGATATCTAATAGCTGGTATCCGAGCAGTAAGCTAAGCATGTATTCCATTTAAATATTTTGTACTTAAAAACAGGGTGTCCCTGTTGCAGGTCAAAAAAATTAATTTTGTAAAGCACATGGAAAATGGAAGATAGTACTGTGTTACAAAATTCCCTTCCAATAATAGAGAGCTGGAAACTGACTTGAATCACTATGCTCACTGCAGTTCAAATGTAAACAAGAATAGTTTTTCACTTTTATTGACTGTGAATTTCTTAGACGTTATTGTTAGAGTATACTGCTGATTCATGCTGAGTTTCATGACTTTTGCAAATGGGACACTATCTATGTCTTTTAGGAATATGCCATTCCCCTACAGATTTTTAGAAGCCCTGGATTTTAGTCTTAAACTTGTCCTTTCCATGTATGTGCATGTTTGAAAGAGTAATTAATTGTAATGTACTGTCTCTATCTGTTTCATTGCATTATGAACATAATAAAATAAATCACAATTTCCTCAAAGTAAACCTCAAAAAAGTTCACAGGAATGGATCTTGACTATCTCGACCAGGGTTGCAAAATTGCCCTTATACTTTCTCTTCAGAAAAAAAAACCTGAATTTTTGAAACTGCAGAGAAGGAGATGTTTTGTGCACTCACAGACTAAAAAAATAATAAATAAAAAAATAAAACATTGACCATAATGCAGTGTAGTGCATTCACATGAAGATTGTATGCATGAGAGGAATGACAAACTTGGGGAGATCGCCACAACTTTCCAGGTGCTCTCCAGCTGATGTTTTAAGATTTGGATGAGTCTTCAGATTTCTTGGATTAGAAATAACGGGTATGGTGAAGCTTGCCCCAATGCGAATATGCAGTGTAGAGAGCATACAGCGAGTGGCTTCAAGCTCTATATCACATTGAGGAATTAAACGTCAGACCTGAATGATCCCTGTCATTCCAAACAGTTTCAAATAGGTGGTATTGTGCTTGGTTCCAGAGAAACCCATTCATACGGAAGGAACCGCACTTGTCCTATTAAGCGAGGAGTCGGGGGGAAAGCGTAGAACATGAAGTGAATTGGGAAACCCACCGGAACTCACTTTGGAGCAGGTTTGCTCAACTTTGCGGTGTGTATCCTGCCGGGCTATTGTCACCCATTTACAAAAGGCAAAGTACGCTCTTGTCAAGATTTATTTATAATTGATTTGAAATTTGACCCAGATTTGCTACCACACATGTCGATTGGATGAATGTAAACTGAGGTAATGCTGAACACATGTACATGAACACTGTAGCACGTGTTAACAATGAATCTTATATCATTACAGTTACTGTAGATATCTGTAGTTGAATGGATTCTTGATTTGTTATTGAAAATGTAATCAACAGTTGGGCACAAAAGTTTTCCTCCAAGAAGGTTCATTAATTACCAAGAACTTTGATATCATAACAGTTATATTCCCATAGTCAAGGTGTGTATATTATTATTCAACCAAGTATGTATCGATTACTTACCTGGAATACCATTAGCCAAAGTCACTGCTTTTGAGAGGATTTGATGCATAAACAAAATAGGACGTACAGAACTTTTAAGGAAAAGATACAGATAGTAACTAATATTTTCATCTTGAAAGTACACCCGTGTTTGCCTAACTTCACACCTACACATTACACACAGAACATGCTAGAATTGCCAGTTCACTAGTGAAAAATGAACATGCACAATGTAGAATCTGGCTGTTCTATCCTGACATCCAGGTAGACATTATGCAATCGCATATTCAACATATACAACTGTCAGACATTGATAATGAACAGCAGCAAAGAACATCACCTCAAAGTGACATATCCATCTATTTAATCATCCTTGCTTCAACCATTGTACATGTATGATGTATCATGCTGGCTTTATAAATCATGCACTGTGCATACATGTACTGAAACCAACATAAATCATCTCCTGTGCACAACTCACATTACACTGAAAGACTTAGGGAGTGGGTTTCCAGGAAATTCATGTGTTATCCACCAGAATATACTGTTTCTTAGAGTGAATAAAAGTAAATTACATGTAAGTGCAAACCTGTGTGCACAGTACAAATATAAAAGAAAATTGTATGATGTGGATCTCAATTTAGTTCTACCAGGCACCCCAAAACACATTGGCATACTACACATCTTCATGCTAGTGTAATAAGAAAGTTAAAGAAGTAATGTTACATTATTATGTACCGGTACTAGTAGGTTAAACTGTCTCTTTAATCATACTTTAATCTTTGATTTGTCTCTTTTCATTTGCAAAAGAGTTCTCTGTTGTGTAGGCTAATATTGTCAGTTATCGGTAGCATAGTACAGCTTTATGTGTTCATTATGCTTTGTAAGAAGTGGGATGGTAAGAGATTAGTTGTATCTGAAGATGCTTAGAAGATGACCATCTTACATTTTTAGATTTACAGCTTGTAGACAAAATGTCTCTGTTTTGAGCTGTGGTCATCTTGAAGTGGAAGGTACACTATACTAGTGGTGCTGAAAATTATGAAAACTTTTCTCATACTTCTGATCAATTTAGCTGAATATCACAATGACTAGTTTTTAGGACTTTAGCGTACAATGTCATTCCCAGTGAAGGTATCATGTCATCTATGTGTAAGGGCAATAATTGAAAAATTAAGATTTTGGTGATGAGAGAAGGGACAATGAAGGGTTTTCTTCTTTCCCCCAATGTTACATCATTTTGACAGTCATCAAATTGGCTCTTAGAGTTTTCCTCAAACAGTTGACCCATAGTTTCCTGCTTTTGCAGTGGGCTTATGTATAAGGAGAATGTGCAATTATCCTCTCTGTTTAGTAATATGCCATAATGCATATCTGCATAAGTAATACTTATAAATCGTGTATTTAATTTGTTTTTACAATCAAAGGGTCAAACAAAAAGATTGTAACAAATTTCATCCTCTGAAAATTAGTAGGTAACTCCCATTATTGTGATTTTTAATGGCACTATTGCCCTTGATTTACTATGTTTTGAAATTGAAGCTATATATATAGAGAATGATGGGGAGGGGGTGAGAGGGGAACCTTCTACAGAATAGACATCCTGTGCAAATGCCTTGGTACAGTGCATTTCATTTGCTGAGCTTTCAGTGTACAAATGTACATGTACACGCCAGCTCAAAGGAATTGGCATAGGGAAAGGGAAAGGGAAGAAAGGGAAGGAGCCGCAGTTTTACACCGCGGTATATTTTGTCCAGTTCAGCATGAAACATGATGCTCTAGACTAAAAAGCAGAAAGGGAAGGTCGTCTGAACGCTGATTCTGTCGTTATCGTGATTTATGTTTGCGCTTTGAATCATGATTCCAGCATTATTCGCATGAACGCAACCTTAATGTTTTCCACAGCAAATAGAAAATCCTGTATGGGCAAGTTTACTACAGATGGACATCCCTCTCATTTTTCAAAGGGATCTACTTCAAAACTTATTTTGTTTTTCAAAGTTCACTGCATCAGGAATTATGCAGGAACTATAAGGCTACCATTTACCACCTTTATTTCTTTCTGTGACGTTTCTGTTAATGAGTATCTGAACAGCACATAAAATGCTATATGTGGGACAACATATAACGAAAATTCAATTATATGGAAAAATCTGAATTATTACCAATTCTTTTGCATTTTTTCAGTTGGATGTTGTTAATATTGATGAGTCTGGGATTTGAGATCTTACAAACTGATAACTAACCATGGCTGTCTATGTAAATCTAACGACAAAAGTAAGTGTAATGTCAGTTACCAACATTGTCATATCCCTCAAAATGCAATAAAAAATCGTTAAATATTTTGACATACCGCGAGTAACAAAGGTATATTTATATATTGAACTCATCACTCTATCCAATCAGGCATATGATTTTACTGAACACCCTAAAATTGCATGTCCTTTTCGTGTAACATTTCTGCTCACTGAAGTGTAACAAATGCAGTTGCATTGAAAATCTTGATATCAGTTTATACACCAAGGTTAACTTTATTGACCGTATCAATAACAAACTCCAGTTATTTGTAGCAAGAGAGATACACACATTGAAAGGTGTGTAAAATTGTGTCGTGTAACGTCCATGCCCAATGCCCATATGCACATTGTGCTTTCAGAGCTTTAAAGTACTGCCTTGTACTGAAATCAACGTAGGATTGGGTGTTTATTGGGTGTTTATGCTAATGCACATGGGTAAGAAAGTTTCCAGCAAGCCTCTCAAAACACTCCTCATATACACTGAAAAAGCCTTAGTGTTGCGGTGTTTTGGACAGCTAGACTCTCTCCAAGCCTTGAGCTAGAGCAAATATATGTGATGGTGACATGTCCTACTATGCCATATGAGCGGTGCGATTAGCGAGCCACATGCCAGAGTATTATGTAAAAGGCGCAACATTTATGGCTTTTTTGCGTAAACAGTTTATAATATTCGCTTATTACTACTTATTATTACTAAATGTAGGTCTTCATGCACAAAAAAGACACAAAATGAGCAGAAAAAAGGCTATTGGTAAATGCATTGGCGAAATTGCTGAGGAAATGTCATGCTTATTTTGCAGATGGGTGTATATGGACAGGTTTTTTGTATTGATTATTGTGTTTCACTTTATGAGAGGGCACAACTAAAATGTATACATTGTGTAGAATACTGGAGCATCAAGTATTTTGTCACTTGCTATTCTAAGCAATGTAGTGTTACCTCAAATAAAATACATTTCAGACTTAAAGGATATCTATAATTCTGTTTCAAAATAGGCTTTGTTGTACAAATGAATATTAAGATACTGGTACATGTACTTAGTACCGGTAATGCTGGGAAGTTATGCTGGGGCATAAACAGAATACATGTACATGCAGATTTTGGGGGTATTTTTTGTTTTGTTTTGAGGGTTAAGGGAAAGTGAAATGAAATTTAACTTGTAGATTATGTGATTATCATCATGAATCATGTTTGCAAAACTTGGATGCCACCTGCAGTAGCCTGCAATGTAAACTTGTAAACCGAGTGCCCATGTACTTTATCAACACAGTCACTTCCATTCGTACCTTTGCTCATACAACAAATCAATTGTGCAGACAGAAAGTCACACTTTTGCACGTTTTAGATAATCTGCGATCACTACTTCCTTGAAGATCACATTTCAGGAGTAATTCCATTGAGAAAGGCAAATGAGTTTTCAATACATACTTTCCTGGAATATCATGTGTTGCTAGTTGTAGACTGTAATCTACATGTACACAACAGCTCAAAGGAATTGGCATAGGGAAAGGGAAAGGGAAGAAAGGGAAGGACCCGCAGTTTTAAACCGCGGTATGCTTTGTCCAGTTCAGCATGAAACATAGGATGCATTTATCATCTCTTTTCTTGGGTAGAATTAAGGTTTCCAAACGCCTTTCAGGGAGATGATAAACGCAAAGGTGTTTTGATTATGGGGTTCGGTAAGCCTTTTTGAAATGCACAAATTTGTGCGATCCGAAACGCGTTTCTAGAAGTGAGATAAACGCAAAGCTGTTATGAAACGACTTTCTACTTCGATCACAAAGCACACGCTGCACCTCCTTCCTCGGTCAAACGGCGCAGTATGGCTGCAGAGTGACAAGGCCACTTTTCGACTGGGTGACTTTGGGTTGATAAACGCAACGTTTTTTGAAACGCGTTCGTAAAGGCCTTTGGAAATGCCTTTTGATCGTGGGTATTGAAAGGCGTTTCAAATTCTGGAAAGATGATCAATGCAGCCATGATGCGTTGGCCTTTTTTTTCAGATTGTGAATTTCAAGGTTACTTTTAAGTCTAGTTCATTATTATATCAATAGAATTTAAGATTCATGTGTTTTTTTTATGTGCGGTTGGGGGTGGAAGGAGGAATGTGTGGATACAGCAGTAATTAAAGTAGAATGATTCCATTACTACATTTACACTGTATACTCATGCTTATCACTCAGTTGAGACCTGGATGAAACAGCTGGTCATGTGTAGTTGTAGAGTACAGACCTCAATTGCATATGATGTGAAGTCTTGGGATACATTGGGTTTAGATTCCTACACTATAGGTTCTCTGTAGTGAACAAATTGAACAATATTTGTAAAATTTTTGCATATTTTCACATTGTTCAGTTGTACAGTGTGCAAGTACATGTATTCACCATTACTCTACATACATGTACGTGTACTACTAGGGGGTAGAGATGTTCTTTGCATTGTGTGATTGTGTTCTGAGTAAAGAAGAAAACAAGCATTGTGCGGGATAGAATTTCATGTGATAATTTCATTTTATTGTATCGTAAGAAGGCTTGTATTCCAATTAATTTATCTCATTAAGTCCCAAGGGGAAATACATGCAGTTACCTCAAGCCTCTAGTCTACTGATAAATCTTTGTTATGTTCTAATGATAAAAGAAAATGTACAGATAATTAGCTGACATAAGCATAACCACATCATGGTTATGATTAAAACCCTGGGGTGGTATTCTGAGCACCGTTTTATCTCTGTTTTAACTTTCTGTTTTATCTCTCTTGTAAGTCAGTGAGTTACAACAGCGCTAAAACAGTTGTTAAACGGTATTCTGAACACCGTTTTAACAGTGTTGTAAGTCAGGAAAACCACGCCCACCGCAAAAACTATAACCAATAGGAAATGTTGTTAGAGGTAGCATATAAGAAGTTCTAACTAATCAGATTGCTCCCTTGGGTAAAAGCGCGCGAAACGCGCCTTGCTTTAATATGCACTTTTTAGCGCTATATTTTGCGCTTAATACATTGCATTGGCTTTTTTGCTTGTGTTGATGTTGTGTGCATGTTATGCGAGAGAATTTTTTTTAAAAAAACACAATTTGCTGAAGATAGTCATGGCAAAGGTTCGAAGAGGTGTGAATTTTCTCGCAGAAGAGGTTGAGCGATTAGTTGTTGAAGTTGTAGCGAGAGAAGAGCTCATCAAAAATAACTATACAAAGTTAAAACACCATCCACCCTGTTTTATCTCACAGGCATATATTTGCACATGGGCAGAGTTACAACAGAAGATAAAACGGTCATCAGAATACTATGTTACAGTCCCTTACAGATATGGTTGTACTGTTTGCGCCAAAAGTTACGCGCGTGCGCACAAACTATGACAATGGCATGCGCGGGCAAAGGGAGAGAGATAAAACAAGCGTTAAAACAAAAGTTAAAACAATAGTTACAACAGAGATAAAACGGTGTTCAAAATACCGATTAGTTACAACAGACTTAAAACAGAGATAAAACAGTCTCAGAATACCACCCCTGGTTTTGTGTTAAAATATCAAGACAACTTTTTTTTTTATATTGATATGATATTCAGACAACTTCATAAATAATCAATTATTTTCAATATAAAGGTCATCTTATGGATGCAAGAACCTACATGTACTGTGGTGTAGTTCCTTGTACTTGTCCTCATTCCAGTTCTCTGGAAAACTTCACATAAAGTGATTGTGTTCACTAGAGGATCTAGGGTCTACGTGATAGCATGAGATGCCACAGTCAAAGCATTGTTAGCACCCTGTCTATTTGGAGTTGCATCAATTTACCCCATTGGCATGCTTTGCTATGTCTATGGCACAAATTGATGATTACAATAGAAGCTTTGCATTTGTTCTTGAACATATGAGATTTCCATGACAGTTTTGGGCCATGTTGGATGAGTACATTTCAGGAACCAGTTATATACTAGGCGTAGCCCTAGATCACATCCAGCATGGAGAAAACGTGAAATGTTTGTCATGTTTGAAAGTATGAAGTAAGTAGTAGTAGATATCCTCAAATATCACATTCATTGTAATTTGGTAACTGTATCCATCCTGTATTTTTAGGTTTGTAAATGAAAATTCAATTGAAAATTTGCCTTACCTCAAGCTCGATCATTACCTAGTAATGTTGTGACTCATGGAATAAGCTGAAATGCACATATTTCATTTTTTGTGTTCACAGGTTTATTTCATAAAATTTTCCGTTCCTGAATGAAATTATCTGGTATTTTTGCTGCTACTGAATTTGTAAAATGAAGAATGCTTATCATGATACAGGATGTATGCTTAATCTGCATCATATTTTTAATTTATAGCATCATTTATTTTCCCTTCTTTCCATTGGCAACTGAGATTGATTTGTTCCATACATTGTACATGGAATGACTACAGGAAGTCATAAAACTCAGCAGATGTGGCAGATTCATTATGCAATGCCCATTGGTCAGGAAGGTATAGTGTGTGTTAACATACATCTAGAAAAATAGAATGACATGCAGCTGGAGCTACATGTACAATGCATGCTCACCATGCTGAGTTCCCACAGTCAGACCGAACTGACGGACAAGAATCATGAAAATGTAGCATTAGCACAGATTTGACTCCCTGAAAAGATGTTTTCAAAGCTATATATAAAGCAATGTATAGAATATTCATATTTCTTCTCAGACACACACACACACACACACACACACACACACACACGCACATCGAAGGGACAATCAGACTTATACTTTGCATCAAATTGTGATTCTTTGTATCCACTGTGTGAGCTGGGAGGCTAGTAGAGCACGCCCATGGCGTGCTATGTTGACAGTCATCCTCATTTTATGTTGCAGCGCCAGGGTGTGCTCAGATATCCCAGAGCCATGCGCATGATATCTAGTTTCAGAGTGCAGTGTGTATCTCATGACCTGCCCTCCATAATGTGATATATGATAGGAATTCTGGTTGCACATGAAAGAAAACGATATGCCTGGTGACTGGTATGCATTTGCTTCTGTTGATGTCAAGATACTATTCACACAAACGGGTACACTCTTCTTTTTTAAAATCCTCATGTGGGGGAACTATTCACAGTAGTATTAAACAATGAAGTTAAAACAAAACAACAGTATGTGTATCACATTACTGTCAAAGAATTGTATCTTGATGTAATTGCTCTTTCAGGCAATGACATTTTATGATTGCTGGCAATATTCAAATTGCAGTATTTCAAAATGATATTGCAGTCATATTATCAAGCAATTACTTGATATGAAGACCGGTCTGCAAAATACACTCTTGAGATCACCATGTGTGTGTGTGCGATGTTATAATTTCAGTGCATTAATTTTAGAGGAAAATTAGCATGTACAGCTGGATATTGTATGGATCAGTACAGCATATCACGTCTACTTTGCAATTCACCAGGCCAGCACTTGTGTTACAAGTGGCGTACATGTTCATGCATGCAGAAAATATCTGAACAGGTACACTTCTGAATTTCAGGAATGTAAATGTAGATGGAAGAAACAAGTGCATAAATATAGTATTTTTACACCTTGAACTGTGTGAAAATGAGGGAAGGGGGGCTTCCAAATTTTCTGCCATAGATACTGCAACAGGTACATTATCTGTATGTTCTCATGGTACAATCAATAAAACTAGTGAGTTGCTAAATTCCTAGCAGTGTTCTCATGGTGTGCAAGAACAACAGCTTGCTTATTTCGGCATAGGTAGAGCAAGCTTTTTATTTTTGAATGCAGCAGGGCAGCCTCCACTGGCCCCATAAGCAACTGCATGCACATGACTGTGTGCTGCCAGCTGACCTTGAAACTTATCTTTAAAGGAGATGTCATTCTAAACTACATGTACAAGTGGTCAAAAGTATGAGTGTGGACCACCTAGGCTCCCAGTTTTAGCTAAAACCTTAGACCTTTGAGCTTACTTCAAGTTTTACAACCACAAATATGTTGTCGTAGAAAGAAATGTTATGGAAGGCTCAATGTTCTAAAACCTTAAAGTTGATATTCATTGATTTTAAATACGGTTGAATTTGATATCATTGTAAAGTTTATGACTTGATGATCATTATAACGCTAATCCCAAACTTTAAAACAAACCAGGAGCGCAGAAATATCCAAACAAAAACTACTCAAATTCCCTCTCGAAATCTGCCCAATTTACATCCCGTAAAATAGGCCACACGCATGACGTAACTGAATGTCCATGATTTCATTTGACAATCGGTCACGGGCAGCTTTCGTGTACGTACCGAACAGCAAATTACGTTTCGCGAACTGAGCTATTTTTTAGACTTCAACAATGGATGAGTTGGACCTCGATTTAGATTTTGAAATCAACAATTTTGAAGAAGAACTTGAAGACGAGAGTATTAGCTCTAGTAGTGAACCAGATAGTGAAATCGACTTAGGTGAAGTGGGAGATTTTGATGATGAATCAAACGCTCCTCAGGCTCAAGCTGCGAGTACGAGTGATGTTGTTACGGACGCTGTAGAGATTGCTTACCGGCATGAACCAGAACCTGAACTTCAAGAAGATGTCGATCTCGATCTACAAATGGAAAACTACGGGGATGCTAGGCCAAGGGGCAACCAGGATCATGCCAGGCTTGATCCAAACAGCACCGAAAATTGGTATGTAGTTGAAATGATTTAGACTAGAGGGTATTTATTTTTTCCAAAACTTAGTGCGCGAGTTTGCAATAACCGTGGGCCCGATTCGTGCAGTAGCTCAGCGTAGCCTTAGCAGTAGCGCTATTTAAGTCGAGCTAGCTACCGTTTGGCCGGGACGAAACAGAAAAAAGAACAGGACTCGATTGTTCTGTCAACAATCCTGATGAAATTGTATAAGATTAAAACTACGATGCAGACATGTACATGTACATGTACTATGATACCGTTCATGTTGACAAACCAGTTTATATTTCGCGCAATAAGAGACCACAAGTATAGTACACAATGTACATACATGCAAAAGTTGTTGTCAGTTGATTGTCTTTCCCTTTCACTTGATGAAAGGAAAATGCGCAATATCCATACATGTGTACGTGTGCGATCGCGAGCATGCATTGTAATCATGGAATGCGAATGCACCAGTAGGCTATACCGTACAATATGCAGTCGCGATATGCATGGGCTATAATGACGTACGCGCGCGTGCATAATCGTACTGCAGTATGTATGACGTTGAATTAACGTCAACAAATCTTTCGAGAAAAATATAAATGGGTCTATAGAGTATTTGATATCTAGATTATATTATCTCAAGTCTTCTATTAACATTATTTGAGATATCTGTAAGCCTTAATTAAAAGGTCGTTAGATGGCATAACCTCTACAAAACGTACAGGTGCAAGAAAACTAACTTTTCCGAACGACAGCTCGTATTAAATTCAGTAGACTCGACTTCGTATTTCAATGTAAAACCACCCGATAAAGGTCAGAATATTTTCATTTTTCTTACTTTATTATTGCTGAGATTATTTTTCTTAGATTTGTGCAAGACTTACTCAAATGTTACTAACAAGAAAAATCTGAAAGACAGTGAAATATAGCCTTAAATTGTATATTTAGTCAGGACGATATACTAGAGCTATACGTATAAAACACGTAATGTAGCGGCTCGAGATGGCTTACGTGCCCATTCACCTTACGTCACCAAAAATCGCTCTTTTCGCGGACGGCAAACGGCAGGGTTCGTAGCATTATGAGATACGTTACAAAAACTGTTTTTATTTCTTTTGTGTTATTTTATAAGCGAAATAATGAATAAATTTGACTTCTACACACTTTCAGCTTTCCATTGATATATGCATCGCTATATTTTTGGATTTTCTATGAATATCAACTTTAAGTGAACTTCAAGTGTAGAGTCCAATATGTGAACAATGCTTATATTAGGGGAATCAATATTTTTGCCCCAAGGAGCTCTACCTTATTTGCAGTCAAGTATAGTTTTCACATCAGTAGAATTCGTTGAATTCCTCCAAAGTGATTTCTAGGTCTACATTAGCGCCCCTAG
The DNA here is from genome assembly GCA_963669155.1 of Arbacia lixula. Taxonomy (NCBI): domain Eukaryota; kingdom Metazoa; phylum Echinodermata; class Echinoidea; order Arbacioida; family Arbaciidae; genus Arbacia; species Arbacia lixula. The sequence continues at coordinate 15,002,986 of OZ022577.1, read as the reverse complement.
CCCCGGGACTGCTACGCGACTATCCACTCGTGACTAGCCGCGTAGGCTGTCGTGGATACACTATAGTTGAACTAGCGCTGAGCAGTGAACCGAGGCTGAGCGAATAATTTGTCGTAATTTTGAGGATTAATAAAAGAAAATCAAGACAACGAGGTTTACGATCCCTGAGTTTCTTCCTTTTTTCGAATGCCGGTGTGCTCCTTTTGCCCCCCTTTTCTTGGGTATTGGTTGGGAGATTTATGACGGGGACTGCATCCAACTTCAACTTCCTTCTGAACCTGATGTTGAACTGCAAATACAGTACCGCCGCCTTGTAGGCATCGCCAGGGAAATGAGCACTGCTCATTACGCTCCTGTCGCTGGGGCATTTCGCACGGGTCAGCTCTACTCTCGCTGACAAAATTTCCGTAAATTGTCATCTTTAGAGAAAAAGTGTAGGCTCACACCATCTTTTGAGGTGTTACCTCGCCCTGCCACTATGCAGGTCTTCGGCATTTTCTCTTGAATTCTACCAATTGGGGGCAAATTACATGGCCAATTCTTTGACACAGCAATACAAAACATTGGCATTCAACACAGAGCTCGGAAGTCAATTTTCCCCTGTGACGAAACTCGTCACGTGACATCATGATTGACAGCAATCGCGTGAAACAGATTTTGTTTTATGGGCGGGGCTTAGAAACTCTGAAATAGCTATTATTTATGACGGAAAATCACATTTTCTGTCATTTTACGATATATTCAAGTGAAAATACAAATGAAAAGCTGTTAATATTACATGTCTAAGCAATTTAAAGACCATAAATATTTGGTTGAGAGGGGCCCTTTAAGGAGCTAGCTGTGTATTAGGGAGGTGTTACTGCCTGATACACAGACAAGAGTAAACTAGTATATCGTGCACATTATTTTCTTTTAAATATTTCTTTCCTTAACATGGGCAGTAAATTTAAACAGTGTTCTGCGCATTGCTTGTTTGTTGTAATATGTATGATGTATTATGTAGATAATCAGGTGATGCTACAGTACCTTCATCATACATATTATTGTACATAACAGATCAGGGCAAGTATTACTGTAACTTGAGTGTAGCTGTAACTTGAGATATGATTTCATAGAATTGCACATTATACCAGTGAGTAACCAAATTCTGCATCAGATGAATCTTTTTCTTGAAATTCTTGAAAAACGGACACAAACAGAGCTGACTTGTTTAATCTGTCTCCTGAAAAGCGTTCTTGGTGGAGTGTACAGCTTGTGATTCATTTCATGTAATCAGTAACAAACTTCAAGGGTCGTCTCTTTCGGAGTCCCTTTGCTTGGAGAAGTAGTAGCCAGTGTTGCTTATGTGCAGCTGATAATTGTGTGCGGGTGACGCGCTCGTTTGTGTGTCACTCCTCGGGTCGAGCTGCCAGCTTCCGGGGCAGGAAATCCCACCAGTTTGAGTTCAGGCCACAAAGTTCATTATTTTTGCTGCTGGAGAAACTTTGCATTCTTCATCAGCGGCATTCTGTGACCCAATTTGAGTAAGCGAGCAGCATCTAATGTGTGTTTTTGCTTTCAGTTTTGGTGCTAATTTTGGTTGCCAGTGTAATGCGTACTCATGTGTAATGATTTCTGCAGTGATCAATTTGAAATAGCAGGGAGGACACAGCGAAACTGACAATGTATTGATTGTATACATGTACATGTGCTTAGCCTGAAACAGAAGGGCTGAGATTTTTGCCAGCTTTGAATTCTGCTGCTTGTATGAACAGGGGCCATATTCATGGAACCTTACCAAGCGTAGAACTGTATTACAATGCTTACAGCTACATGCCTTTTAGTAACTAGCTACTAGGCTGCTGTGAAAGGTTTCATGAATATGACTCTCCCTGCATGAATTTTACTGTACAGCTCTTTAAAGGGTAACAACTCTTACAGTGAGCGTGTGAGTGTACCTCCTATGTGAGATTTATGAGACTATAATACTGCTACTTGCACATTTTGCAGTCAATCCACATTCCTGAATTAGCTCTTCAGACTAATTACAAGTAGAAAGTAACATGAATACATGTACATGTAATCTTGATTACACAAATTATTCACAGACACAATGTCAGAGTTTGATGTCCCAATTCAATATTGTATAAATATATATTGTATTATAAAGCAATTATTGCAATCAGGAATATACATGTATTAGCATGTACATGTAGGTGTACATTCATTGTAGACATAAACCTTGAAGTATTCAATGGACTCACTAGATGCAAACTACGTTATTGTCTTGGGAAATATATAGTAGTGAGGTCATAATAACTCTTTTGTTTCATCTTTGTGCTTTGTTTAAAACTTGGAATAAGTTAATGTTCTATGAACTACACAAACTGTTGTTGGTCATTGTATAAACCAGAATATTGACAATTCCAGCTCTATTTATGAACGGAAAAAAGACATGCAGATCCAAATCACTGACATCAGTTTGTATTTGATCACATCGTATTAGCCCTTATGTGTTGCCTAGGAACCTCAAGGTTTCACTTTTCACAAATTAACAGGAAGCAGACAGTCAGCTTTTATCCATTACGCATGCCAAGAGGAACGGTTCAAACCAGCGCACTGCATGAGGGATCAGAGTACAGTTTCTGATTGCTGATCTCTTTAAGCACTTCTGTAATTTCCTATCTGCTAGAACTCTATACACGTACTGTGTTAGAGCACTGTGACTGACATTTTACGTTGCTGGTTCACTTTAATGTTCAGTTACGTACATGTGTATATGACAGGCTCTCAAGGATAATTTACAATATTACCCATGTGATAAATTTGTATACACTGCTGAATGTTATGCTTAACCCTGAGAAACTAACAAGCACAGATAGAATTAGCATTGATTTCAAGGGTCCTTTATTGATGTATATGTTGAATTAGCCAGCATGATATTGTAGAGGCTGCATAAGATTCAACTAATAAAGAGGACATTGATATTAAATGGTACCAGGATTATTTACACCCATACATGTATGCATGTTTTTTGCACTTGTCATGCATGAATCTTGGTGACCTGCAACTGCAATTCCCCTCAGGAATACTGTTCCTCCTCTCTCATTAATTTCCACAAGCAAACCATGTTGTTATGAGTCATTGAGAGGAAAATGTTTCAGTGGAGGGAAGTTTGCAACAAGTGCACAGGTTTTTTTTACTCCTTTTCTTTTCATCTGTAGGCATGGAGAGGAGATTTTTGTCTTGCAAATAAGTGGAGGAGTGAACTGTCTGACTTGTTACATGAAAAATGCCATAGATATATATCCAAGGACAAAATTGGCAGACCCATTAATGTTCCTATTTAAGAAAGTTGCATTTAGATCTTTCATAAGCCAAACACTTGTCCTAAGTTTGAAGTGTTTTTTAAGTTTGAGTTTGAGATGTTGTCAAATGATTTGCGATGTCTAAAGTGCTCTTTGTACCTTTCCCCCCTGTTGCAGTGTTTTCACGATGGCAACAGGCAGTCACATTGCAGTTAACCTGCAAGAGTTGGAGATGCTTAAACGTGACATGCCTCAACAGATGCCAGCAGGGGTGCAGCGCAGCACCTCTTTAGATAGCATGCCTCCTCCAGCTCAGCCTGCACCCATCCCTAACAGCAATGCTGCTGCAGAAAGGCTGCAGCAGCACCAGCACCAACAACAACCAATGCCTAGCATGCCTGAACTGCACCACAACTCATTGTCATCACCACCACAAGCTTGCCCTGTACAGCGAAGTCGCAGCCTCCCGCTCCTTGATGCTAACCAGGAGATCCCTGCAGAGATTCTGGCGCAGCTGACTGAGAGGGAGAATGAACAGATGCTTGTGGAGGAGGTTGGACGGCACTCCTTGCAGCAGCAACGGCCACAGGAACCCTCAGAGCAGCAACGCCCACAGCCCCATCAGCAACATAACATTGCCAACAACATTAACGATAACATTAGCACATGCAACTCTGTGAGTATCAGCAATGTAGTTACCAACAGCAGTAACATGAGTAGCATACCATTTTCTGATTATCTACCATCAGCTCAGTACAGACTGCTTACCCAGTCACCGCTCCAGCAAGCAACTCACGTGAATGAAAACGCACAACCTCTAAATCTCAGCCAGACCGCAGAGGTGAGGCAGATTTTTAGTCAGGGGTTTCCCCCATCTCACCTGCAGAGAGTTGCCAACTTTGCTGGACGCCAGGTTCCAGTAGGGAGAGACGACCTTCCACAGGGCCTTGACTGGAACAGCTTCCAGCAGGCAGCCAGATACAGCATCCGCCCAACTGATCAACGCCTTGGATTCCCCTCATCCGTGTTGCCTCCTGCCATCGGCCAGATGCATCCAACCTTCAACCCTGTCTTCTCAGCAGCAGGACGGGGTATTGACTGCTATGGAGTTGGAGCCAGTGCTGACACTATTCGTTACAGTATGCCAAGTGCAGTCAATCCCAATCTCCAGAAACCACACATGCCTCTTTCTGTCTTTGCTCAAAGGCACGCCTTTATCAAGGAAGAAGTGGGACGCCAGTCTCCCAAAGATGTATCACGTGTACTTAACGTTCCACTCGATCAGGCCGATAACAACAATGATAAGTCGTCACCAAACATGCAGGCCATGTCAGATGGGACAACCAGCAATATAGCTGAAAAGAATATGATGCCCTTGTCAGTGAGTGTGTCCGTCGCATTTTCCGAGCCCAGCCAGGACAGTCCTTGTTTCTCCCAGCAGAGTAACAGTCCTGCCCTGCTGAAACCCGCAGCTGACCAGACTCTGAGTATGATCAATTACCATGAGGATCACCTCCTGTCCGACAGCGGACTGATGTCCAACAGTCCTGTCCCCAGCAGCCTGGATGAGAACTTCCTTAACAGCACCATGATCATCAACACCAACTCGGCCGCCAGGCTGGGCGATGCCGCCAACCTCACTGGTCTGGACTCCAACCCACCCAGCGTGAAAATGGAGGGCTTTGATCTCTTTGAGGGGAGTGGAGATGTGGATGAACAGACCTACATGACAGAGTCCATCTCACCTCAATCTCTGAGTATGGAGGACTCTAATCAGGGGTTGCCTCACGGGATGCAGGCAGGCCATGGAAGACCACTCAGCCAGGCAGGTATCTCACCAGGGCAGCACAGAGGTAAGGCTGGTCATGCTATTTTCTTATAAATCATTTCATAATCTAATGACCACCGTGTTCAGTACTTCATTTGGATAAGATGTCCATTTTGACTCAGATTTGTGTGTTTCAATGTTTAGAAGCTCAAGGAAATAAAATTTTGAGTTTTCAAGTCAACAGAAAAGCTTTTATTTTGAGGATTTTTTTTTTTTATAAATATTACATGGAACTTACAGTATAAGTTCCAATAAATTGGAATTACTTCTGCATCATTATTCTTCATGCTAATAAGCATGTTTTATCATGGATGTGTAAATTACATGGAGTACCATCAGACCTTTAATTAATGCGGATTCAATATACTTTTCTTTTAGTCAGAAAAGAATGCTTTATATAGATATTCTCTTTGATCTCCCATGTTCAAAGCTGCCGATTTTTTCTCTGGATAATTATTGCCTGAATGTGATGCATAAACAAACTAGGATGCACAGAATAATTTGGAGAAATATACTCATCCCAGATGCTTGTGCAGTTTAACATGTAATACTTACAATGCATCTCTAGATGTAATCGAAGAATATTGTTACAATTAAGTAAAAAGGCTCTAGTCTAAATGTGATATCAAGTTGCCATACAAAAGTATAGATTTCACACTTTCACATAATATTCCATTAAAAAGCTGCTGGAAATGTTACTTAAAGATATTTTCGTTTTAGAAAAGTAACATGAAAAATGTGCCCACTTGTGCCTAAACTAGTATTTTCATTTATAAAAGTATCAAATTTTGTGTTTGCTTGCCCTTATTGATATTAAACAAGCACTTTGTGACAAAATTACCAATATGCATGACCTATTGTAAAATCCAGATGAACATGACGCAAACGCATACATACATGTATCAGATATTGTTACGAGTAGCTGCCAGTCATGAATATTGAGTGGCGGTGCCAAAACTAGTTCAAAGGGATGGATCCATTTCTTTAAATATCCTTGATTCAATTCACTCGTGGAAGCCATTATTCATTTAAAACAAAAAACGATCAGAAGTACAGTATTAAACAATTCATTACACACACCATACTACACTGTAATTATCAAGGTTTTAGACCAATTTTCTCCTTTTTGTTTGTGAAACTAAATACATACATGTACATGGTTCCTCTTTGTCTCAATTCATGTGTTACAAGTATGTGTGGATTTCTTTCAAGAAGGAAGTTTTGTCATAAGCAACTCTGCAGCCTCATTTGATTGATTGGAAATGGGCCACGGATATGATCACTTGTACCCTAGCCGATCACTTATGTTGGATGTCTAAAGGGATAAAATGTCATTTGAAACATAAAATTGATCATATAAAATCTTTTTGCATTGCCCTCTTCTTTCAGACATACATAATGTACATGTACACTATAGCTGGCTGATTTATGTTTATTTCAGCAGAAGACAATGGTTGTAGAAAAAAGCCAGAGCTTTAATTTGTATTTTCCATGCCAGTACCTTTTCTTCACTTGATTTACATGCAAACATCTACACTACAGCTCAAAGGAATTGGCACAGGGAAAGGGAAAGGGAAGAAGGGAAGCAGTTTTAAACGGCGGTATATTTTGTCCAGTTCAGCATAAAACATGATGCATTAGCCTAAAAACATCATGTTTCATGCTGAACTGGACAAAATATACCACGGTTTAAAACTGCGGCTCCTTTTCTTCTTCCCTTTCCCTTTCCCTGTGCCAACTCCTTTGAGCTGTTGTGTCTATGTGATAGCAACAATGGAATATTTCAGCATTAGCCCTGATAATATTTTAAGTGATTGCCTCAATAGGGTTTTTATGCAAGAACAATATTGATATCTGTATACTTCACATTTCCACAGTGCTTGATACAAAAGGAAAACGGTTGCACATAAATATTCATTTCTCTCAAGTTAATGATACAGTTACCATCAGGGAGAAACCAATAAGTTATTAACGTTATGATACCTGAATATTTTTTTTAACTGATACTTATCCCTTGTCAATATCTGTTTAAGATTGTGCTATCTAATGAAGATCGTAATGGAATTTTAAATGACTGTAATTTCAGACATGTATTTCTTTTGACAACAGTATACTGCTTTATAAAAATCAGTCAATAGTATCTCTACCTTTCAGATTGTCTTGTTAATGCAGTAGACAGTGAGAACATACATTTATCTACTGGGATTATTTTTGAAATAAAGGAAATCCTATTCGAGTTGTTTATATTGTATACATTTCCATGAGAACATAAGATACATTTTTGTGGTGTTATATGAATTATTGCAGTCCAGTAATTTCCCATCATAGTTTCTTAATGCTGCCCTGGGCACTATTTTTAATATGTTGCCAGCAAAGGAGAACAAGTAGTTTAATTATTTTCTGCATGGCAAGTACAGCATCACCATTTTGACCTGTAATCTGGCATGCATTGGGTAATCAGGCAATCATTGAAAAGGTGGTTGCCACCGTTGCAGAACCACAACTCCTCATAGATTGAATCAGTCAATTTTGTGAACACTTGTTGAAGACTGTACACATCATCATGGTACATGTACATGAAAATATAGTAAATGAGGTTGTGTTTTGACTCATATTTTATACATTGTACAGTAAGCCTGAGTCATATCATTTTTTTTTGTAAACTAAGGCTCAATGGCGTTGCTCTGGTCGAGCTTCGGTGCATCGATAAATGGGACAGGGCAAAGTCAAAGAAAATTGTTGCCTCTTGTAACGTGACACTGTACGTGTACCCGTAGTGTGATCAGTCACGGGGACAGCTCCCGTGCAGCGGGAGCCATCCCTGAGGCTATGTGTACCCCAGCAACATTACTCGGATTATGTGCAATGCTCACGCAGCTCACGCCGGGTCTCAGAGTCCTCCGAACTGCTTTTCAGCGTGTTACTGCCCACGGCCCATTTCACTACATTGCATTTGTAATATAGTGTTTGCGGTAAAGTAAAAGAACTTACATGTATGAAATATCACAATACTTCCCAAATATTTTTCTTGACAACATCAAGACTCATTGCTCGCCTGCAATCACGTCAATATCAGGTCCCCGGACCCGTGATTTGTTCTGTTTTACGACTAGACTCCGATCGCACTATTCTCGTATGTGTACGTACTTGTACTCGCCGTGTGGCACGCGCGCTGTTGGGATGGCCTGATCATGCATGGACTGCATTGACTGCACACACACAGCGGCCGCAGGCGGACAACTATTACGCCATGCCGCGCCACGCACAAGTTCCTGCCTTAGCTCCTCGCTCAATTGAGTCATGCAGAGAGGGGGTTAAATCCACTCTGATTCGTTTCTCATCGATGCACCAGTTTAAAAAAAATTGCTCCGGGGCTCGATAGCTTCAATGGAGGTCCTGTTTACAAATCGAATCGACTCAGGCTTATTGTACAGTCTATTTAATTCTTGACAATTTGATAATTATTGCACAAGAAAGACATAGCAGCAGTTGGCTTGTCACACAATGGATGAAGGGCATAGAGCATGTCATCACTGAAAGGTTATATCTTAAGGGAAAGAGCAATGTCCTTAAAAATAAGATGTAAGATGAAGTAACAATCTTATGATGATGTAAACTATTTATAAAATTTAGATAAAAAATGTAACTGATAGATACATTTAAGCTGGTCTCCCTGTAGACAAATAAGACGGATATTTGATTTCACTGTCCTTCTCAAGTTTTCGAGAATCAATCTGTTTTTACACAAACTTGTAGTCCTGTGTGTTCAGCATTTAGAATGTCGCCTCCATGTATTTTGATGCAAATTGACATTAACATGTAAAAACCAAATGAAGGAGAAGATCGAGGTCACACTACAAGAGCAGTGGGAGAAATGTTAAACTCTTTGCCAGTTTAGTCACGGTTGAGAGAATGCTATGGGGGGCACTCAATTTGTGGAACGGGGATGCAGCATAATGAGTGCATATGTGTAACGCAAGCTGTGTGTGGCTACTTGGGAAGTGCATCCCCTCCGTCTGTGTGTGTGTGTGTGTGTGTGTTTGCCCAGGGAGGAAGTCCAGGGTAGTAGTATTGTATTGATCTGAGGAGAGGTGAAGAGAGGATGACACACTCACATTGGAGAGGCAGTGATGCAATGCTTTGCTCACATTAGTAGACACACTTTTCCCCCCTCATCGTTCAACTGGTCATGGACTGGGGCGAAATCGTGACTGTCTGAAGGATGGCGCAATGATGAGATAGTGTGTGAAGAGGTAACATTAGAAAATGTGGACTGGATAATGGAATTGCGTTTGTTGGGAAATTATGATATGGCATGGGAAAGACATTTTAAAAATGCCATTCTGAAATTACCTTTACAGGAATTCCTGCAATTGCTTGCAATTGAACTTATAAGCATACATGTAGATCCATTCCCTCCCTAATAGCATAAATTTGCGAAGACAGCTTACTGTGCTGAGTTTTTGTGAATGCTGTGTTTGTTTTCACAGGGTGTACTTCACACTGATAAACTGGAAAGATCATGAACTCATCAATATGTGTTTCTTGCTGTCAGATAAGGCTTGACTTCAGATTGATGGGATTAGTTGTTCAGGACACAGACCATTTTCCTCATGTATGCAAATTTTATTCATGTCATTCAAACAATATGTTACTAATGGTTACCCCAAAGCTTGTCCGATATTTGTCCGAGTAGCATGAATTAATAGACTGAGAGTGTGTTTCATCCATTGAAACTGAATCACGAAATACAGGTGAATGTAATAACACGTCACCAGGCAGCTAATGGTAAGTTGTGAATACATTACAGAAATTGCTTATTGAAAGGTGACCAGTATTAAACAATTCTGATGAAAATAAAGATATGTAGGGATTAACCTACAATTTCTCTGAAACTGCAAAGAAAACTACATGTTGCTCCCTTTTCAATTCTGTCTTGTTAAGAGCTCAAACACTATCATCTGGAAATGACTGTTCCTTGTGTACATGCTATGAGACAAGCTCAAGTCTGTACATTGCATGAGTGCTATTTGTGGACATCGGGTGTGGAGTGTTTGTTCTGTCCACATCACTATAGTGCAACATGTACATTACATGTACCATGGTTTCACATCAATAGATATCAGAACGAGCACAGTTTTACACTTTGGGCTCTAGCACACATACAATAACAAATTTACTTGTTCATGCATGGGGCAGAAAGGCCATTCAACACCATCAATTTATTAAACCATAATGGATTTCGTATTACATGTAGCTGTGTAGAGGGCTCAAGTAGGCATTAAACATATCTACTGACCAATCTCTGAAGATGACTGTGTGTGCTGCAATGTTAAAGGTGATATTCATAGAAAATCCAAAAATATGAAGATATTCATCTACAGAAAGCTTATAAGCCATACGATGAGCTCGGATGACATTCAAACAATATATCACTTTCCAAAAAGGGAAATAAGGGTGAAAACAGTCACCGTATTCTCGGGGACAAATTTGACCTACTGTCATCCGAAATGGCCTTTAGGTCTGACGTAAGAAACGGGAGGCGTTATTGTGCATCACTCATCAACCAAAAAATTACTTTTTTTCTTTCCAGGGCTCTTTTTGGAGAAACTTAAAAAATTTTCCAGGGCTACTTTTTCATTTTCCAGGGCTCTTTTTCCACTTTCCAGGGCTACAATTTCTGGAGCTATTTCGCGGTTTTCTTTGCGTTTTTTTTTTTTTTTGTGTGTGTGTGTGTGTCAGGCGCGTACGCAGGATTTTTGTAAGGGGGGGGGGGGGTTGGTTACGAGAAGTTGATGAAAATTGGGGGTGGTAGTGGTGGGTTTTGGGGAGTGTTTTTTCTTCACAAATTTCTCCATTCCGTCAAGTCTCAAACAGTGCTCTTAGTGGGGGGGGGGGGGGTTCAGCCAAAAAAACTAAAAAAATTGGAGGCGAAAGAGGAGGGGGGGGGGGGGGGTTGACCCAAAAAAAAATGAAAAGGGGGGGGGTTAAATTAAAAAGTTGATTCAGGTTAAATATTTCATTGGCGATATGACTAATGCAAAGAAGTTTTCGGCTTTCAGGCATAGTCAGACTAGCCAGGGCCAGGGGCACAAACATGCATACGGACTACGGTAAGTACAATTTGATATAGATCTTGTAATCTGCAATTAAGACTTGATAAATGTTATGTAGATCTAATGTAGTTAAACTTTGAAGATTTTCAATGTCAAGGAATATGAAAAAAAAAATGCACGGCAAACTGTGTTGCCCGGCCATAAATGGTCACAACGGGATAGTCACAATCAAACAATAGCTCTCCCGTAGTTACGGCGCCTTACTCGTCGGCAAACTGGTATGCCACAGCAGCTGCCATACCCGTTTGTCGACTAGTAAGGCGGCCGTAACTACGGGAGAGCTATTGTGACTATCCCGTTGTGACCATTCATGGGCAACACAGTTTGCCGTGCATTTTTTCCCATATTCCTTGACATTGAAAATCTTCAAAATTCAACTACATTAGATCTACATAACATTTATCAAATCTTAAATTTAGATTACAAGATTTATATCAAATTGTACTTACCGTACCGTATGTACTGTGCATGTTTACGTTTATGCCCCTGGCTCTGACTGAGCTGAGTCACTGACGTCTGATTATGCCATGCATAGCATAGCACTAGCAGCTTGACGGCCGAAGTTTTTAAGCTAGTTTGAAGTTTGAGAAAAACATGGATAAATTCCTGGTTCGAGCGGCTGTACGGGAAGCCGAAAACTTCTTTGCTTTAGTCGTACCGCTATTGAACGGGTCATTAGATACTGATCCCCTATTGTTTCCGCTCGAACCAGGAATTTATTCATGTTCTTCTCAAACTTCAAAGCTCGCCACAATGTACCGCGTATTCGTTGCATACACTACACAGTACACGTACGATCATATTCATGGACGACTAGCCGTCAAGCCCAGCGCCGAGGCCTAGCTAGGTATGCACTATGCATTCGTATCGGGGCGCGCGCGCATGGAAGAAACTATGAAAGCCGTTCCCGCCAAAACGCGTGCCAAAACCATACGCGTGCAAGTCAGAACGTACGCGTATGGTTTTGGCACGCATTATGGCGGAACGGCTTACCATAGATATCGGGCGCGCGCACATGGAAGAAACGCTCTACGTGCGATGGATACTGCACTACACACAGCATGCATTCAGCAGTACAGTGAGTCGGTGAATCATGCTGTGTTTGCTTGCGCGCTCTCAATCTTCGCTGTGCAAATTGCCGCAGTGCAGTGCGCGGCCGTCAAGCTAGGATTGGCTGCTTGTAGTTAGTCATGTGGCAAATGTTACGGGGCGATTTCCTATTATTGTGTCTACGGGGGCGATTTCCTATTATTGTGTCGCCCACGAAATTGCATTTTTGGCCTGTTTCGGGGGCTCTTTTAGGTGTTTCCGGGGCGAATTCGCCCGCCGCCCCCGTGTATTTTTTTGGTTGTCACTCATGCCAATCCGCAGCTTCTTTTCTGCAAGAAGCATCGGGCATTGTTAATGAAACTGTGATGGCAGTTGCTAGTGGATTAACAGGTGTGATACACAATGGTCATTGTGAAGCATATCCCGGCTGTGACGTACACACAACGCCACTTTCCCTTAGGCGATTTCGTAGGTCAGGAAGAGAGTCAATTTAGTGAAATTTGACTTTCATTAAACACATAACTGAACACTTTCATGGCATGTTAGCTGCATAAATTGCTTTAATAACTCATTTAATTATAAAATAAACTATATTTATTTGATTTTATTTCCTATGAATATCACCTTTAACAATACAAAGAGCAGGGCCTTGTACCATAAAGGTTGGTGATCAATTGCAAAATGGCAATGACCAATGAACATCATTGTTGCATGCACTTTTTGTTTAAAAGACTGACCAGCAACCAATCAGAATTTGTCTTTATGTTATGGGGCCCAGGTCTGTACAAATGCAACATTCTCTATCCTTCTTTGTCTGGATTTTCATCAGCACATGATATAATGCACAGTTTTGTGAAGAGCAGAACTCTCTTGCAATCTGCTCATGACATGTCTATTTAATCACATGTACTACCTGAGTAGTATCATCACTGTGGAAAACCAGACTTCAGTGTGAACAGCCCCTGATAGGGATAAAATGCCATTGCGCAAGCTGGCCTGTTATTATCTGTGTCAACTTTAATTTTCATTGTGCTGGTGAAAAGAGATGAAACACTTATCCTGTATGCTGTAGTTGTGGGAGGGACAAGCCAATATACCATGTACACCATACATGGATGTGCCACGAACCCATACATTAATGTACCATGTAAACCTTAAAATTTGTGGGGGGTGTTGACTTTGCTTAAAGGAATAGTTCACCCTCATAAACCCCCTTCAGACAGCCCAAATTCGCCGGCGCTGAGCCGGCTCTGCTACACCTCCACTTTCTGTCTGAATGGTTTACGCCGGCGAATAGGTGTATTAAGCACGCCCGCTCTGAACCACCTCCGGAGGTGTTTTAGAGCCGGCAAAAAGGAGTAGCTGCCACGCTTCACCTCCTGTCTGAATGAGTTACGCCGGCGCTGCTACTTATTGCGCAGTGATGCGTACGCCGTAGGTCAGAGTGCACGTTTTTTGTTTTGATACTGAGCGTAAAAGCAGACCAATAGCAACCCAAACATACATGAAAACAAGACTTCCAAAGACTGCGCCATGATTTCAACAAACGTATCACGCGCACAATGAGGCACAGGAAGTGGATCGAGGTCGCGCATTGCATTGTTACTTGCATATCAACCAAAAAATTACTTTTTTTCTTTCCAGGGCTCTTTTTGGAGAAACTTAAAAATTTTCCAGGGCTACTTTTTCATTTTCCAGGGCTCTTTTTCCACTTTCCAGGGCTACAATTTCTGGAGCTATTTCGCGGTTTTGTTTGTGTGTGTTTTTTTTTTTGTGTGTGTGTGTCAGGCGCGTACGCAGGATTTTTGTAAGGGGGGGGGGGGGTTAACCGGTTACGAGAAGTTGATGAGCATGGGGGGGGGGGTGTAGTGGTGGGTTTTGGGGAGTGTTTTTTCTTAGTGGGGGGGGGGGGGGGGAGTTCAGCCAAAAAAACTAAAAAAATTGGAGGCGAAAGAGGAGGGGGGGGGGGTTGACCAAAAAAAAAAAAAAACGAAAAGGGGGGGGGGGGGGTTAACAAATTAAAAAGTTGATTCAGGTTAAATATTTCATTGGCGAAATGACTAATGCAAAGAAGTTTTCGGCTTTCAGGCATAGTCAGACTTGCCGGGCCAGGGGCACAAACATGCATACGGTAAGTACAATTTGATATAGATCTTGTAATCTGCAATTAAGACTTGATAAATGTTATGTAGATCTAATGTAGTTCAACTTTGAAGATTTTCAATGTCAAGGAATATGAAAAAAAAATGCACGGCAAACTGTGTTGCCCGGCCATAAATGGTCACAACGGGAAAGTCACAATCAAACAATAGCTCTCCCGTAGTTACGGCCGCCTTACTAGTCGGCAAACTGTATGCCACAGCAGCTGCCATACCCGTTTGCCGAGTAGTAAGGCGGCCGTAACTACGGCAGAGCTATTGTGACTATCCCGTTGTGACCATTCATGGGCAACACAGTTTGCCGTGCATTTTTTTTTTCATGTTCCTTGACATTGAAAATCTTCAAAATTCAACTACATTAGATCTACATAACATTTATCAAATCTTGAATTTAGATTACAAGATTTATATCAAATTGTACTTACCGTACCGTATGTATACTGTGCATGTTTACGTTTATGCCCCTGGGCGAGCTGAGTCGCTGACGCCTACGTCTGACTATGCCATGCATTGCATAGCACTAGCAGCTTGACGGCCGAAGTTTTTAAGCTAGTTTGAAGTTTGAGAAAAACATGGATAAATTCCTGGTTCGAGAGGCTGTGCGGGAAGCCGGAAACTTCTTTGCTTTAGTCGTACCGCTAATGAACGGATCATTAGATACTGAACCCCTGTTGTTCCCGCTCGAACCAGGAATTTTTCCATGTTCTTCTCAAACTTCAAAGATCGCCACAGAAGCATTCATAATTCATGTACCGCGTATGCTTTGCATACACTACACAGTATAGTACACGTACGATCATGGCCGACTGGCCGTCTAGCCGCCTAGCGCCTCGGCCTATGCATTCGTATCGGGCGCGCGCGCATGGAAGAAACTATGAAGAGCCGTTCCCGCCAAAACGCGTGCCAAAACCATACGCGTGCAAGTCAGAACGTACGCGTATGGTTTTGGCACGCATTATGGCGGGAACGGCTTACCATAGATATCGGGCGCGCGCGCATGGAAGAAACGCTACACACAGCATGCATTCAGCAGTACAGTGAGTCGGTGAAACATGCTGTGTTTGCTTGCGCGCTATCAATCTTCGCTGTGCAAATTGCCGCAGTGCAGTGCGCGGCCGTCAAGCTAGGATTGGCTGCTTGTAGTCTAGTCGTGTGACAAATATTACGGGGGCGATTTCCTATTTTTGTGTCGCCCACGAAATTGCATTTTTGGCCTGTTTCGGGGGCTATTTTAGGTGTTTCCGGGGCGAATTCGCCCGCCGCCCCCGTGTATTTTTTTGGTTGTTGCATATACACCAGTAACAATTCAATGCGTGAAACACACTTCCTGTTCCGGTATCGCCGTGCATGGAGCAGTGGAACGTATCCGGTGCTATGGCAACGACTCCGCCTTTTTGTGTGCTGTGTGAATGGTTTAAGACGGCGAAAAGGTGTAGCTGCTACGCGTATTCTGGGCTGTCTGAAGGGGGTCATCGGAGCACTTCAAGACCGCTCTGCGCCGGCTCAGCTACACCTTTTTCTGTCTGAATGTGGCTATATTTAGTTGTTTTCAATAATAGGAGACACATGAAAGAAACATATAAGTGAAGGTTTGATGAAAATCTGTCAAAGGATAAGAAAGTTATGATTTTTTAAAACTTTGATTTTGTGATGTACATGCGAGGTGCTTTGCGAGGTGCTTGCCCATATGTTGTGTACAATTATTTTCGAAAATGTGCATTTTCTCAAAATGATATGCATCCTTTTACCTGTGCATTTGATACATCTTTAGAAATAGGTTTTTACACACAAACCTATATATGAAAAAAAAAATCCATTGTCAAAAAGAGAAAAAAGCAATTTATGGAATTATGCTTTACACAACGTATGGGAGAGCATCTCGCACATGATGTCACAAAATTGATATTTCAAATGATCTTAACTTTTTTATCCTTTGGATTTTCATCAAACCTTCATTAATATGTTTCTATCATGTTTCTGCTTTTATTGAAACCAACTTATCTTCAAGGTTAACCATCCCTTTAATTACCTTTTTTTCTCCAGCAAAGCAGCTATTGTGCAGTTATCATTACTAGTGCCCTACAACAATTGCTTTTAAAAGATCTGAGCAGAAAAAATAATTCATGTCAAAGAAAGTAATTTAGAACACACATTCTTTCATAATTACACACAATGTGTGGCAGGTGCACATGTGTGTGATAGCCATCTGACCAAACCTTAGTGTAGCTTCTTTCAACTTCATGGATTTCGATCTCATACTGCATGTTACCAGTTTGACGAGCATGTAAGGCGCGTGAGCGATAAGGACAGGCCAACGTCAAATGATAAGGACAACGTCAAATGATAAGGACACGTCAACGTCAAATGATGCACATTTGGAGCAATAAGGGATTAAATCACAAATTCTCAAAATGTTTGGGTCGGACATTTGAGGATATTTGGTTTAGTCACTAATTACTCCAAACATGGATCAATAAGGGCAAATAACTTTCAGCAAGTTTCTAAATTGGACAATACATGAATTTAAGACCTCTGGCAAGAAGATTGCTCATGATCACCTTTTGTTGAAGGTTTTTTTGTCTTCCCAGTACAGTATATTCCCTTTAATGATAATGTCTTTGAAAAAAGTGAAAACTAATAAGTACTATATTGTGTATAATTTTTGTTCTTAGGAGATATGTAAGACCAAGGTTATGTTCCTGTGCAGATTTCAGGTGAGAAGAAATTAAAGAATATGACTGAAATACTGTATCACCTCAACTCGAGTGATGCAACTAGTGTGTGAGTCAGCACTCCACATACAACTCATGAATTGAAGTACCTGTTACATAATACCATTGCCCTTGTCCAGTACAAATTAAACTACATTTCTTGAGCTAGTATTTGTCTTATAATTGATAGGCCGACCAGCTCATATTGTGGTTGTGGACATACATGGACATAGTGTGTACAGGTGTACATGTACGATGGACGCATGTCAACCCTGTATGCATTACTGGGCACATGCTCTGAGAACAATTCCTCTGAGATGACCCTCACCATCTGTACTTCCGCTCACAGACACTTTGAAGAAGTTAGTGAGTCTAGAGTGCGCACCAGTCACATTGTTGAAAGGGGTCTATGAGCCGTCCTTAAGAATAATTGGTTTCTGATTCAACGACCACGTGGAGATGTAGATGTGAATGCACTCTTCTTGGAGAATAAAACATTAAGAACAAGTTGATTTCTATAGAAATCATGCAGCACAATCAAAGATGCAAATAATTGAAAGTCTAAAGAATATCAGACAAAGAGCTCGTTTACACTAGAGGGCGGATCATGGGCGGACAATTGGATCTCGCTACGATAGCGCGATCCAATGGTCCACTCAAAAAACTCGCCGCGTTTGCATTGCAGTGAGAAAGTGTGGTCTATTGTAGCATTCCCTTTTTTTTTGCGAACCTGTTGCCATGACGCCAGATGTCATAAGTAAAAAGCGGTCAAAGATTTTATGCGCTATTTACGAACCGACATCCCGATCATGCCAGATATACAGCTTGCTAGCTAGCTATAGTATCTCACTGTATACAGTTGCCGTTTGCCAGTTGTAGCGTACATGCAGCCCTCCTCTTCCTCCTCACCCCTCCTCTCCCTCTTCTTTCTCCATTTCTCTCTCTCCTCACCCCTCCTCTCCCTTCTCTTCCTCCTCACCCCTCCTATTCCTCCTCTTCATCCGTCCTTCTCTCTCTTCTCACTCATCCTTTACCTTCTCTTCCTCCTCACCTCGCCGCTCCCTCCTCTCCATCCTCTACCTCCACCCTTCTCTCTCTCCACCCCTCCTCTTCCTCCTCTTCATCCATCCTTCTCTTTCTCCTCACCTCTCCTCTTCTCTCCCTCTGATTTGGAGGATTTACGAGTGATGTAACAATACACCATATCTAACATTTAATTTAATGACCAATGAAAGCGGTTTACAAAGCACGATTATTTAAGTCATTACTTTATTCACGGAAACACCACTTAACAAAGCACAATGATTGACAGATCAGCTCGTATGCAATGGGTATTTCCCGCGCGTTAAATATGGACTTCCGGCGTGCTATCTCTGTGCCCGTTTACATTAGCAGAGTTGGCGCGATCTATCTCCTGTGGACCACCCCCTTGAGGTGCTCCAGAGGCATGTTGTTTTGGCTCGCTGTGGTCCGCCGCTTGGTGGACCGAAAATAGGCCCATTACAGAGATGGCGGGATCTAGCACGCACTATATCGTGCCATCTCTGCAGGTGTAAATGGGCTCAAAGGAAGCTATGAGTTATGAAAGTGTAAAAAGACATCACAAAACCATGCAAGTCATGCATTGTCAATGGCGTGTTGATGCAGTCGAGCTGTAATGTAAGTATTACATTTTGTTTGCACTGTGCAGAATAACAACAATGGATGCTTTTACAGTTTTAAGTTGGCTCTGAAGGCTTTTAGGGCTTAAGGTTATAGTTCAATCAACTTGTGAATTGTAACTTTCCTGTCTTTTTTAACATTTTGCTCAAACTTTCACCAGTCTCTGATATGTCCTCTTTAAAAATTCATTGCAATTGTGTTGTTATTAGGATTTATTCTCCTTCAAGGTATGACAAAGCAATACAAAGACAAGGCATTCTCTTGAAGTAGATTCCCCATGCCCTATCATCGCTCTCAAACAAATGCAATTCCATTTACCAGTTTATGTTGTGTTATAGAATTTCCTCTTCATATAAACTTGTACATCCTCTTCCCTCTTAAGAATGTCTCTTCATTGCACTTTTCCTAGTTACTCAGTGTATCTTTTCACCATTCCAGACCAATATACATTACCCGCATATGGCTGCAGTTCTTTGAAACATTGCCAAATTTGTTGGCATGGAGGAATCCTTAGCCCTGTTCATATACCATATACCGCTATTATTACCGATGCACATCGGTAAGCAAGTTTCCAGCGAGCCGCAAAAGCACCGTTCATATATACTCCTAAAAGGCGTAATGTTGCGGTGTTTTGGACAGCTGGACTCTCTCCAAACCAATGGTGACATGTTCCGCTCAGCCAGACAACTGGTAGGATTAGCGACCCACATGCCAGAGCGCGATGCAAAAGGCACACCATTTACGCCTATTTTGCAGAAGTAGTTTATAAGATTCGCTTACCGCAATATTGCGGTATTATTACTCGGTCTCGATCCGCGAAAAAGCTGCAAAATAAGCGCAAAAAAGGAGTAAGCAAATACCTCATTTTTTGAGCGATTCCTGTTCATATATGCAGCTATCGGTAATCCATCGGCAAAATTGCCGCAAATGTTGCGCCTTTTTCGCGGATAGGCGGTGTATATGAACGGGGTTATATAGATAGAATGACTACTGCACATGCATGTATGAATGTACTTGTGGTACTGTTTTATGTTCATGTATGCTGGTGCATGTACTCGGTTATCTTGCATGTTGCTGTGGGGGTATTTTACACCCCATGGCAAGGCACATTGTAACATGAGTTATAGCCATGATGCAGTCTGCTCTAATAGGACGTGTATGGGTTGTGCAACCTTATACACTTATCAAGATTATTGATGAGATGTCAAACTCTTTCTCTGTACATCCATAGAGTACATCTTAGAAAATAAGCAATCACATTCAATTTCTTAATTTGATCAAAACAGTTAGCCTTGAGAATTTTTTCTTGGGATATACCATGAAGAAATAAGAGAGATAGAGAGAGAGAGAAGTATTTATATTTTGCACCATATCACTGATCTGGTCGAGGATTACCAATTGATTTTATGCACATTTCAGCACAGGAAGTGCCTGGAAAATTTTAACGGAACAACCGTTGTGGAAATGAGATGTATTCTCCAGTGCTGTCACAGAAATTATTTGAAAGGTGAAGTAGAGAAACAAAGTTCTCTCAGAGCAGAGTTGTAAGGAATACTGCATAACAGTGTACTTGTATGTGTACATGAACATACTGTACATACTGTATACAGAAACAGTGCACTTTGACCTAGTTTCTTTAATTCAGTTGTAAGATGGAACAGAAATTGACTTGATTAAATCTATTCCCATCTGCTAAATGAGGGGAATGTCAGAGATGTCAATATACCTACATTGTTGTACATTTTATGCAGGCAGTTAACAGAGTACTGATATCTATTCTAATGAGATTTGAGGTCTTTGAAAATTTTGTTAATTTATGCTTTAATTCAAGTATCTCCTAAGTTGCCTACATGTAGTTGGATTTGACTTCCTGATGCAATCATTTCACTGTCAAATCTGGTGCAATCTAATTATCTGCTCATAGTTTGGCACTTACAAGGAGCAGTGATCTTAGTCTTCCAAAATAGATCTCATGACAGAGCCAGAAAATGTGTTTTTACGAGTGTTGTTGCTTTGTGTTCAAATCACTAATTACTAATTCATTTAAGTTTATGAAGAAAGAAGATTGTTTGTCTGAAATTAATCAGGAGAATGTGTATAGTAATGATTTATTTCTCAAGACATCACAGTTTACAGTTCATGCATAAATGATTGCTTGTTTTGATGAAATATTGTTATATTTGGGCTAATTGACAAATGTGGCTGACCTGCTTAAATGGTTTATATGGATCCAGTGTAAGAAAGCATACATAAGAGACATGCTAGTCTGCATTCCGAAACCAAAGGAGAACCTTTTATGATTCTTATGATGATGATGATGGGGAAGACATACAAGTGGTCTGAGAGCGACATCTAACCTCCAGCATGCCCCACAGTGAAGATGCTGTGTTGCTGTGATGGACCCGTCACCACCCATCCGCGAAGTGACTGTCTTTGAGAGGCAATATGAAAGCATCATCATTGTCATAATGAAGATTGCAGATTGGGGCTATCAGCCAGATGGGGAGAGTAAATGATGTTGCAACTGGGTGATTGTAATAAACTCCCCAAGCTTTTGTGGCAAAACCGCACTGAAAAGGGCTTGGGATTCTGTGGGTAAGAGGAAAAAAATCTGTACACTGTATACATGCATGAGCTGACCGCAAGAACATGTTATGAAAGAAAATCATGCTCCTTTTCTTTCTTCCCCGAAGTGCAAGAGACATATTCCTCTCCTCTGGCTGCATTGCCATTAAAGTAATTGTACATTAATAACAAATACTGTTGCCATCACCATGCATATTTATAGACCTATAGGGACATTTTCATTATTCATGATACACAGTATATTACTTCAAAATGCACCATAAGAAATCTAATTGTTTACTGACACCAATTTTCCCATGATTTGTGTGCTTGTTCTCGTGTCCAATTTGTAGTTTGACCTTGGTATGAAATTTGAATTTAAATCCGCAGCCACACTGTCAGTGCCTGCATTGTTAAATTGGAGTAGATTGTAAAAATTGTAAATTGTATTTACTTGGTCCATTTAAAAGATACATATATGGAAATGCATTTTGTTCACATGATAAAACATGATAAAAAATATCTAACATTGAACATACAAACTCATTTTTACAGATTAATTGACAAACATCATACATACACGGTACTAGAACAGTGAAATTAAACATAAACATTCCAAGTCAAATCGATGGGCTTACGTAAAATGACAAATAATGACAGGTTTTACATAAATCAAACTGGTGTTATATCATACATACTATCATGCAATAATGTGATATTAATGTACAATTGAATTAAATAGTTATCGTACAGTGAAATATTGATTAGGTCTCTTTAAAATAGTGAAATGCATTGATATATACCGTTACAAATATTCCAGGTGAACTCGGCATAACTAAGGAAGTAGTATCAGGGCTCTACAAAAATATTTTTATCACTTGCCCGACAGGGCAAGTGATAAAAATATTTGCTTGCCCTGGAGGAAAAACTGCTTGCCCTGTTTTTTTTTTATTATAAGCTTTGTTTTTCACTAATTTTTCTGCAGAAGCGGCGGCATACCTTATCCTGCTGAATTATACATACTTTACAGGACAACTGAACATAACAATAGGTATTTGACAAGTTACTAGTGTTTGCAAAGAAATTTTAGGCATACACCCAGTAATAAGGATAGCGTGCTCCATCCTGTAAATGAACGAAAAACAAGTCAGACAAAAATCTTGGAACCAGACAGGATTTAAACCTGCAGTCTACTGCTTACCGGGCAGCGACTTAACCACGCAAGCTATTTCTAGTTCACGGGTCAAGACACGACAACATGGAAACAAATACCCGAAAGAGTCTCATTTCATCTGACTCATTCAATATTATTAGTGTTTGTTTTTAATCATACGAGTCCATCATGTTTAGCACTGACTCTCCAAACTATAGTACTCTTCTCTTGCTTTCACTCAATATGAAGTACAGATGCCTGACCTACCTTAATAATTGGGCATGTTGGGAGCAGACTCTGCTCACTACATGTAGGTAGGTCTAGAGCCAGTAGAGGCATTCATGATAACACTGACTACACCACGTAATTTGTAGGGGGCAAAGCTTGTCATAATACATGTAACTCGTAAACATGCTGACAGGATTATAAACAGTCACATTTCAAATGTAAAATGTCTAACCCTAGACAACTTCTTTGCCGTTGAATTCGTCCAAAAAAAGTGATTTCTAGGTCTGTATTAGCGTCCGCTTAGACCCTATAGCCCCGGGACGGCTGGGCGGCTATAGCTACCCGTTACTAGCCGCCTAGCCGTAGGCTGTAGCTGCTGTGGATTAACTAGTCTAGGCCCATGATCTCCCAGTTTGGAGCTTGTCAATACAGGAAACCTTAGAGTAATCAGCCCGATATTTCTGGGTAGACTTCTTGGTAGATGTGCTAATTTTACCGTTTCAAGTGTACTGCTAGCGATCAAAACCATGGGCAAATCAATTATAACATTGCTGCTCCACGGCAGGTATATGTGCTGAACTCATACAACTATCACTTACATACGTTTTCACATTACAGTCCCATATGTAGTAATCCACGTAAATACGGTTTATGGGCGCCAGACACACGGATAAACACAGCTGTTCCGAAAAATTTCACATCGCGCATGCGCACATTCGCGATCGCAAGCGATCACTTGTATCTGGTTAAAATATCGGTAATGCGGATATCGCGCATGCGCAGAACTTATTTTTCAGTTCAAGTTGGCAGCGTCCACGGAACGGAGTTTCAGACGAATTTTCATGACAAAATCTTGGTGATCTCACTCCAATTTCGGCTGTGTTTGCCTGGTTTGACATGATACGAGACACATTCACATTAATTTTCTCGCATATGTGTAAGAACAATGTTATTTTCATATTTTTGGGTGAAAAATAACCACTTGCCCGGATGGGCAATTGTCTTTGAGAAATGCTTGCACGGGCGTCATTTTCACTTGCCCCGGGCAATCGGGCAAGCGGGTTTGTCGAGCCCTGAGTATTATAATTGCGCTTATTGGGCAAATTGTCATAAGTTTATTGTATTTGATATGACTAGAATGGTATAGGCTACATGAAGTCATGAACATCATTAACGTAATTGATAGTGATATGATCTTATTATGTTACCATGAATTATACAACACTGAAATTATCAGATTCGCTAACCTAGTAACGATAGATTGGATACCCTTAATGATTTAAAAGTGATCAGAAGGTCACAACGCAAGAACAGTAGAAGGCAGCAAAACAGCTGCCGGTATTCGTTTGCCCCCTCCCCTTTTATATTGCACTCACGCTGGACTATTTTGTTTACCATTGTACATACGAATTGAGTATGGTATGAGCATGATCATGATCACAATATTGTCACCTACAGTAACCGTTCAACAGAGATCCCATCTTAACAGGCAGACCTGGATGTTTTCCGGAAAAACCTCTGGAGGAGGAGAAACATGGGGTAAAAATAACCCTTTCCCGTACTAGTTTTACAATATCAAATTTTGAATAGCCTCTACATCCTTGCACATTTTCTGACATTTATTTTATGATATGCATGGATTTGCGATGGAAAATCCTAGGCATGCTTTTTTTTGTGATGCAAAATCTACAGCTGATAAACAGAGCAATTTTGTTCCAGATTGCATCCTGTAAACGCCATATATTTCGCGAGTCTGAACTATTTGCAGATTTAACAACATGCCAAATCATGAATACGACGTGGACGAGCATATGTACTATTAGTACTAGTACTCCACGATCGTGAATTTAACCTCTCGCGAAATTGTCGAGAAGTCCTGATTTGTAAAAAATTAGACTCCCAAAATATATGGCATAAATAATATGTTGTACATTAATGATTATTTGATTGCTTATGATATTTGTGCTACACTTGTCTTAAATTATTATTTGAAAATGCATTTCTTAAAATTGACATTGTTTATAAACATGTGCCCTACTGCGCATGACTGTTCTCAACTTCTCCTGAGAGTTACCCTGCGAACGTCGTAACAGAAAGCGCACCTGTGTGTTCTGCGGGGGTTGCCCCAGCCTGGAAAACTTCTCCGGTGGTTCTGCTGAGGTTGTCCTGTGTCGAGGGTCTTAGTAGGCTGTGGGTAACTTGTTCTCCGGGGTTTCTCAGGAGGCTACCCCATGATTTGATCTCTGTTAAGATGGGCTAAGAGTGTGAAGACTTATTGCTTCCCTTCTTTATTTTAAATTTGCGGGTGATGGAGAGAAATTGCAAACAAGTACATGTACAGTATACTGAAGAGTTGTTTGATTGTGTCATCCAGGATTTGTGCTTGAGGATGATAGCCAAGTAATTATGGGGGTTCATCCACATTCATTCATACATGTATGCTTGAAAGATGTGATATTTCATATTTAGGTGATTGCTACTTAGTGATTGATTGTAGCTTTGATTTAATCAAAACAATAACTTTTCCATATTTAGAAGTTATGATCAGATAAAGAATGTTAAAATATGCATCTATTTGTAATACCTGTGTGAATGCATCTGGCCTATAAAATGAACAGAAAACATAATCAGTGACAGTGTGTATCTGCCATTGGCTGCTTCACTCAAAATCCAGGACAAGCTCTTTCATCAGTGTAGATATCATGAGTCAATATGCCATTTCCATGAAGGAATATTCTGAGAGTACAGTGAAAGCTTCTTACAAATGCACTGTGCAGAGATGAAAGAGGCAGAAATCAATGGCCTGCTATTAAAATATGGCAGTGCTAGTGGGCTTGCCTTCCTGCCAGTGGAAATTTCAAAGGGAGGGGCAGAATGAAGAACTTGTACGTCTCCTGGTGTTGTGATTTCCCAGCTAAACTAGGCCAGTGAGCGCTACCAGGAAGGAAGCTAGCCAGCGAGCATGCATGAGCTGATATGATCTCCCTTCATTTACATTGATGTGACTGGTACAGTGTATTTCTCTATCATGGAACATGGAGCCCTCAGCGAAACAAACACTGGACTTGTTATAATTATGGCCTGTATCTTATAGACACAAACCATGACTTAAGTCAGTATTTTGTGCTCAATCAAATGATAATTAGTTTTTGCAACATTTGTTTGTTGTTGATTACAAAACCTTTTGACACTTTTGAAAAATTATTAAAAATAGAATTCAACTCAAATCAAGCCAAAAAGAACACATAATGAAGTCAAAGGATGTCAAGTTTTTTCAAGGCAGGTTTCGTGACCAACCACCAATTATTATTCATGTATAATCCTTTGAATATTTAATGACATTTTGGACAAATTTGGACCTAAAAATGTGTGTGTATATCAATTAATAAATTCAGAGCACAACAGTAACCATTATCACCCCTGTAAATATGCTAGCAACATCCATTACAATGTCATTAGTAATGCATGATATTTCTGGTAGAAAAGAAGTTGTGGGTTGACATATGTGATGTACAATGGCCATTGTCCTGTTTTGAATTATCTGATACGCATAAATTTTTAAATCTAAGGCCGCGTTCATGCGACACTTTTTTGCCCTAGAATCATAAAAACACGTTTCTGCAGAATCAAGATTGCGTTTAGACGAAATTGAATATTAATGTGATTCAAAACGCAAACATAAAACGCAGAAAAAGGGGCATTTGGAAACACGTTTCTGCAGAATCACGTTCGAAAAAGGTTGCTGGAATGCAACCATGTTTTGAATCATGATTCTATGACGTCATTATGTCGCCCTATTTCCGGTGTCAAGCAGGCCATGTAGAATTCAGAAAACATGTGCGTAAAAGCTGACCTATATTTCCTGGGTCAAACTCAGACCTGCCAACTGTCCCGATTTACAACTTTCAAAATGGCCAAAAATCGGGATGTCCCGATTTCTTAAATTTCATGTGAGAGAAAAAAAAATATGAGGAAAATCGTGGCAGTCTATCCATCTAGATAATGAAAAAAAAAAATTGTAAACTTAACCAAAAGAGGGCGCCATCATATTCGCGTCAGTGCCATATACCCGGCGTATTTTTTTTCATGCTATGCTACGTACTGCAAGAGCAGCATTCTCGCGCTTATTGGTCAATCCTGCGATTCACACAGCGCGTGTAGCACTCTGCATGCAGTTTAGCGTTCAGCAGTGCGTAACAGTACGGTTTGCTGAACCGCACTACAGAAAAAAAAAGTGACTTATAGCCATGTATTTCTATGTAGCAGTAGACGTCGCGCACGGAACATGTGTTATTGTTTGTGTCGTCAAGTCAGGATAATTAAATTGACCGGGAATGGCACAAGATCGCACAGATTGAAGACGTTTCTCTAATGCAGAAGAGATACCAAATTCTACCATCTGTAATGAAGAGTGTGCTGATTATCTACCATAGTAACTCGGACTGTGAGAGGATATTTTCCATGGTGACTAAGAACAAAAACAAGGAATGAGCAAGTATGACCACGACCACACTGAGCTCAATTATCACACACAAGATGGCCATGCAAAACAGAGACATTACATGCTAGACAGCCACGTACAAATCACTCCATCAGAAGGAAGGTGCTTCAAGTTCTACAGAATAATATTTATCTACATGTAAGTACAGTTGAAAGGTCGGCATATGTGTAGTTTAAAAAGTGCAAAATGTTGGGTGATGTTGAAATTATGAGACTTGCTCTCCCTCTACTTTTAAGAGTTGCAGTTGTATTACAAATAAATAACAAATAAATACAAAAATTACAAATTATAAAAATGTACAAGCCCACTTTTATTACACTACAGTGTATTTCAAAAGATTTTGTAACCTTCAATACATTAATTTCAAGTATGAAAATTGTGTTTTCTCTGCCTTTAAAGTTGCTAAAATCCAAGAGCTTCAATGGGCGCTGCCCCCTTGACTCCCTGCATGGATCCCTCCACGGGGCCTAGGTGGCCCCCTGGACCCCTGGCCGTTGGTTGTCCAGATTTTGCATTTCCAAATGTCGGCAGGTATGCGAACTGCACTGCGATGCGCACTGGATCGGCCCGAATCCGAGTAGAAATGTGATTAGAGAGAAGGTCGTCTGATTAGTTTCCCTAATTTTGAATCGTAACTCTTCAATTTCTGTATGCTAGCAAGAAAGATCATGTGGTGTCGTGATGTGTCACCCTCACTTTGCCTGCGCTATTGCCTGGAATATGCCAGGTGTTGGGCAGTGCATTACACAAAGGATTTGAAAGTAATTTAAAATTGAAATGAGTACCATCCGTATTTGGCTATAAAGAGCAGGTTACAGAATGGGTATTCATCTTTTCAAAGAACAAGGTGGGTGCCGAATTCACATCATAATAGGCCGGGCTGAGCTGATATGAAAGTGAGGGTGAAATGTCACAATTCGAACAAGAAGAATTGCCTTTTTTTGAGAAATGGTTGTGAATGATTCTGAATGTCTTTTCTCATCAGGAAAAAGGTTATAGACTATTAGAATATTGAACTTTCCCCTGCTGAAAAACTGCTGAAAATTGTCCTGACTTCTCCTCTCAAGGGCACTACTGGGCTGAGATTTAGCTCTCTTACATCAAAGATATGTCTCAAATGAACATACAAAACAAGATTGAATCCTGATTTTATTTCTACATTGCAAAGGAATCATTTTTAATATCATGTTTCAACACCTTACGATACTCTAGTTGATCACAATTCCAATATATTGCAGCCAGCAAAGAAAATCTAAAAAATTGCTTGTGTGCGCAACGCTCACTATCGTTTCTGCTGTGCAATAAATCACTTTCTGGCAATTTTTAATTCACCTTACTATCACAGCTTCGATCCCCTTTAACCTATTTCATGAAGGTTAGTACCGTAAGTTTAAATGAAGGTATGAAGAACACAAATAGGGAGGGATATTTTGCCCCTGAAATTCAAACAAACTGTTTACGCAGAGAATAAAAGAGCCCCTTCACATTAGGAATGAGCCTGTGTGATCTTTTTTTTCTTGGTTTGTTTCATGACATCAGACTTGAAAATTAGCCTCTGCAAATCATTCTATTTCCCCCTGGTATTTTGTGGTAGCCTCACTTGCAAATATGGATATATGGAGATCTTTCAGACAAGGAACGGTAAAGACTTTCCTGCTTTGTTATGTATCCATAGATCCTTTGGAATCACTTGTTGGAGTCATACATCATGTATGACGTAATTTTTTGTTCTCATTTTAGCAGACACTATTGTGCAGAGCTAGTTTTTGTTATATTCTAAGCAGTCGAGGACATTTCACTAATGACCCTGTTCACAGTCCCCCTCTGGTCCATGCCAGGAAGTATCCTTCTGAATCACACTGGCGCGGCATACTTCCTGCGCCGGTCCAGCATTTAAGGATCATGCACAGCCCCACCAAACCTGCCCTAGCACCGGAACAACAGAAAGCACACATTGTTGTTAATCTAATTAGTTGGTAACCAACTGATGTTGCTTTCACAGGATAACAGCCTTTTCTGGGCTCTTTGTGGTGCGGGTTGGATGGAGTTTTTGTTATTGTTGTGCAATGGGGGGTATGATTCTAGTATCCATGTCAAATGTTAAAAAGGACAGATTTTCTGACGTTGCTTCCTTACAGGTACATTAAGTGTATCCTTGTTACACTGGATGGCTATCAAATCCATCTACTGTATTTTGTTGTTAAATGTTGTCACACAATGCAAAGTCCCATACATGTGTATAGGTGTTGGTTAGAAAGACCTGACTTTTGCTATAACGTCGCGTACAAGCCACACACGGACTTTGCCGTGATTTTCAAGGAAAAAACCTGCGGCTTATACGCCGGTCAGTACGGTATATAAAGGCCATTGCTAGCTACACAAGAGTAACGGTTATTATAACAGGCGGGTGTTTCACCAAGCTGTTCGTAAGTTACGAACGACTTTACGAGCGACTGGTGATCCCTTCTTGTGCTAAATCAGATTCTCAATGAACAAAGCGTGGTATCGCATTTAGCAGAAGAAGGGATCACCAGTCGCTCGTAAAGTCATTCGTAACTTACGAACAGCTTGGTGAAACACCCCCCTGATCCATGAACTAGCTTACAGTATGTGTACCATAGATACATGTCAGTCCACATGTACATACATGAGGACAGTATATACTAGTAAAAGATCTCCTGACCTGCACGTAGATCCTGACCAATCAAATCTCGCGTTACAAAACAATGCTTGGTGCGTGCGCCAGACTACAGAGTGCTGGGGGGGGGGGGGGGGAATAGTGTAAAATCCCATCGCCCAGGTGTCCGCAGCACAAGAATCATCCATGGGAACACCGTGACCGAAACGCACAAAATGAATCCTTGAAGACCCCCAAAAGACTCTCACTTTACAGAGATCACACAGTGAACTTGTGTTTTGCACATGTGTTCTGTGACCATTAATTGTGCCATATAGGAGCATGATGAAACAGAAATGACAGAATCTTGTGGGAATCAGCTATGTGGCTGTATTAACACCTTCATAAAGTGCATATTATATACTATTGCTTTATAAAGGGGCAAGTCAGGGCAGATGGAAAGGGGGTGTGGCACATACAATGGAGGCAGCTGCACAGGCTGTGTGTGATTGAGCGGACAGGCCCAATACAGACAAGAGAGTTCTTTGTCTGATAGAACGCAATGCTCATCTGCCTCTCCAATGTATGGTGCTATTGGTAATTGATTATTGTAATATCAGCAATATCAGGTGTCAAAGATGGTACAAATCATGTCTGCATTATCTAAACTTTGTTTTTAAGGGGGTTTGCATGTCCTGTTATAGACTTATTTGTGTATAGGGACTCTCTTAGTGTCGTCATGCGTACATACATGTACATGAATATAAGATTACAACATCATCTTTCATCTGTACAGTTCAGTGCTGCACTCAGCTTGGTCCAGTTTGTAGTGCTAGGTGTACCATGTATTTGAACTGGTGTTATTGCTGCATCTTCTTAAACCATTATGAAATACTCAACAGTAAATCACATGCTTGGTTTTTGTGCAATACTTCACAATACAGCTTTCAGACTTTGGAATCTGATGGCCTTGGTATCCTGTATCAAATGTTGGTTCTATCATTATTACTTGCTTACATGACATGGAAATACTTGAGTTTCGCTGAACAACAGTCCTTTTCTGTGGTTTCGTGTTCCATATTACATCAATTGTATGTAGGGGAAGCCCCTAATCAGTAATTTCAAGGGTATATGAGTAGTTCTATTAAAAGGGAGGTTGTTAACTACATGTAGACTTAAATACAGACATATTACTAGAAGCTTGGTTTAATTAAAGATTACTTAAAAAGTTCATGTTCATTTAGACATGCTTTTTCCTGTAACTATTATTGAATTCCATCATACCTGGATTTTATACTCTGAAGGTGTGGGCGTCGTTCAGCTCATGATCTGAGTGGAATAAAGCCAGCCAACAAATATGGTCTCAGTAAAGAATGGGTTAGGACCTACCACTGAATTTATGAACTATTGTAGAATCTGTTTAGCTTTCTCACAAATGGTAATCATTATATTTGGTTTTACATTTATGTAATAGCTTGTTGTGAAAATACGTGCACAGTAGCAGAAGCATTGACAAGGGCAAAGACATTTGATGATTATTGTCTTATTTCAGTAAGAAAGCCTCACAGGTATCTGGTTTGCATAATTCACATTGTTTATTGAGCTCCTGTGCCTCGCACTGTTTTGAGAGTGCACATATTTCACACAATCCTGGCAGGGGTGCATCTCTGAAGGAAAATTCTGTATATATCAAAGTTGTTCAAAATTTCTTTGGATTTCTGGTCATACATGTTTCAATCCACTTCTAATATGTGTCTAATGCAATGAAAAATCAACATTCAGTCCAGGTATGAATGTGTTCTTCATCCTCTCCTAAATAACTAGCTTTCACATTACATTTAATAGTGGAATGCTCTGAGTATTACCTCAGTCACTTAGGCTATAGTATCAGCTTTCTAAGCATACCAAATTCAATATGCTTTGAGTAAATGATAGGTAAGATACTGTAGGAAGAGAGAGCAAGTGGTCAGAATCTAAGTGGACTCCATGTAACAAACAACAGTCTTGTCCCCACATCTTCTTACCAAGTCTATGAATGGGCCATACCTTGCCCCAGAACTTGCGGTTTGAGGTAGTGATTTTACATTCTCTTTTCATGATAGGAAGTTTAAGATCGCGTGGACGTGGACCTCGTTCACGTCCTCTAGGAGCGTGTGTCAATGGCGTCGACCGTTCCTGTTGACTACCCGTAAATACCTAAAAGTTCAGATTTTAGTTGACGCACGATTGAACGTAATGACGTTACACCTGCTGGGGCAGCACGCAGTCACGTTCAATGCGCATGCTCAAACAAGGTGGGTGAACTTTTCGACCTGCATTTGGGTCGACGGTAAATTCGGGGGTGAACATGTTGACAAATGTGGATGTGCAAGTATTGGCAAGAGACGTCAACACCGGCCGTTCACTAGGTCGACAGGGAAATCCTAAACTCCCTATTATGAACAATAAATGTGGTCAAGTATCAAAAAGTGACCGCTTCTGTGTTTCATAGGGTATTGATTTTGGCATTCTTATATGCTTTTCACACTGGCAAAATTTTCTGTTCACATTGGTTTTTACCAAAGTAGGCTAGCCCCACCAATAATCCGAGATTATTTGGCCCTGCAAAAAAGCAGGGCTAACACCGCAATTGCAGGGCCAAGCCGAATAGTCCGGGGCTAAGAGCGCCAGTGTGAACAGAAACGAAAAATAGTACGGGGCTAAGGAAATGCGATGTCAGCTCTCAAGGCCGAAACGCCGAGACCAATCAGATAAGGCCCGACGGGCGAGTGACCTTGATGCGGAGTGGTAAAGAGCCGATGTGCAAGACGTACACTCATAAATATTCATAAGCTGTCGAGAAAGTCCGGGGCTAACGATTTCGAGTGAGAACAGTGTGAAAAGCTAGTCGGGTTTAAGAAATAGTACGGGGCTAAGAAATGCCAGTGTGAAAAGCTTCTTACATCCCTGTTAGTGATTTCAGTATGGAAACACAATTTCTTTGACAATACTTTTGCGAACCTCATGCTCTGAGTACTATTTGGGGCCTCTTACGAGGAGAGGTGCCATGGTGCAAGTTGAAACAAATATTCCTTGCAAAAGTCAAGTTTTCTCTAAAAAGTCGAATGAAAGGAAGTAGCAAAACGGTGATGGTAGAAAGCGTGTGGGTGCGCACTGTACGGAGAATAGATTGTACACAATCGCTATGCACACAATCGGCTTAAATATGTGTGCATAATGCACACCTGGTTTGTGTTGAAATGCGAATAGAACCAGCCACTGCATGTGCAAAATAGCAAATGGAACGCACAAAAAGGTAAGTGTGCTCTTCATGTATGCCTGTATAAAAGAGAGCTGAAAAAAACAACAAAGTGGACTTGCCTGGCATATTATCATATACCGGTACCTCATCTTCAAGGTAATACCACAAAAGTATATGGTGTGACAAGAGCAATATCCAATTCATGCACCATATAAACTATACATGTCTATGCCTAAAGCTAAAAAATGGGAGAGCAAGGGAAAGCAGTATGGAGCAACCAGTAGTGTCAAAGATGTATCTGATCTTCATATGTTGCTAGGTGATGCGAAAAGAGCTCATTGAAAGTGCCTGGAAGAATGGGAACAGCACACTGTAATCCAATAATGTCATCATATATATGTGTAGATGTAATGTGCTCTAGGCGTATAGAAGCAGCTCCCAAGGAAAAGATGCACACCCTTTATCTGTGGAGCAGGAGAGGGCCAGGCAGAATAAAGGGAAGATAACATCTTAACCTGTGAAGAGTCTAGGTGCTTTTTTCTATCATTTTACTGTACACGTATCTCGCTTTTCTTTCCTCACTTTTCTCCTTTTCTCATCCTTCCCTTCTTTCTCTTCTTTCCCCACCTCTTTCTATCCTACTTATTTTGCTTGTTTTATTTGTATTGTGAGGGTCAAGGGAGGAGATAAGTTCTCAGGAATCTAACAAAGTACAAGTTTTGGTGAAAAGGTTTTCTGGGGTAATTTCAATTTACAAAGAAATTTTAGGCATACACCCAGTACTAGGATAGCGTGCTCCATCCTGTAAATGAACGAAAAACAAGTCAGACAAAAATCTTGGAACCAGACGGGATTTGAACCTGCAGTCTACTGCTTACCGGGCAGCGACTTAACCACGCACGCTATTTCTAGTTCACGGGTCAAGACACGACAACATGGAAACAAATACCCGAAAGAGTCTCATTTCATCTGACTCATTAATATTCATGAGTAGTCCGCCGTAGGGACAATTTTGGTGAAAAGGTTTTCAAGATTTTTGTCTGACTTGTTTTTCGTTCATTTACAGGATGGAGCGTTGTACTGTTTTTATCAATCTTCATGTAATACAACATAGGTCGATATGACTTTGGATTAGGCCTACTTTGGATCATTGGATCATTTGGATTTTCATACAATATCCTCAATTATTTTTTACATGAATGGGACAGATTATTCATTCTTTATATTCTGTTGAACAACATTTTTATTTTTTTTTTGCAGATGATCTCTCAGGGGCCATCTTTCACTCAACTATTCAGTGTCTCTACACAAAAAGCATATATAGGAAAATATTGTTAAGGTGTACATGAGTTTTGGTTTATTCTGAGGTATGTTCTCAAATGGTATGCTCTGCTATGTAATATTGTACTTATACAATTTTATCTTTGAGGCCAACAAAGAAATAAACCTTTAAGTTTAATGAAGTTAGACCTTAAACACTTAAAAAGACTGTAGGAGATAAAAAGATGACACAGAAGGTCAGTCTATCAGCATGAATCACAAATGGCTGCATCATCAGCTAGCACACTCACAAAGACTGACTGACTGCATACTTGCATGTATGTGATGATTGTGTGCATGCAAGTGAAGTACATGTATGTGTGCCTGTGTGTGGCTATGACCAACTCAAGATACAAGATCAGATAACCTGGAGGAATCCCTTAGGTCTTTTGTGTTATCTCAGTGATGATTGCACTGATGTCAATTCAACTTGCCTAGGATTTAAAGGAGCACAGTCAGCTCGACCAATAGTACAAATATGCTGCACTCCCTAATATGTTGTTCCTAAACCATTTTATGTTTGGGTATGGTTCTTCTATGGAGTCCTACATTTCATGGCAAAACAGGGAAACCCCGTTATAACGAGGGGGACGGGACCCACACTTTTTCCTCGCTATAGCCGATAGCTCGCTATACCAGTACATGATCAAAACATACAGAAACAAATGCATCTATAGGACTACACAAACAATGATATATTTACTGCTAGGACTGCAGTATTTAAATGGATTTGCAAGCATTCTAAATTGAATTTATTAGCTAAAAATTCACTAAAATATCTAACAGCACAGTTGAAAATGTAAATAAATGACACTTCCAACACCTCCGTTTCCCGACAAATGAAGCAGCGGGGAGGCCCAGTTACCCGGCCGCGCCTGCTGTCATGACCGTGTGTAAGCAATGAATGATTATTGAACGCAATCTTCATGCATGCGCACGCGGCCGCGGTCGTACACGCGCGGTGTCACATGTGTTTAGAGGCTCTTGCCAGGTGCATGCGTGACTGTGTTGATGGTTGGGCGCGGGGGCATGCAGTACCTAGAGCCGTATAGAGATACGGCTCTGGCAGTACCGCACACTCGTAATGTGGACATATGTATGTGTGGTTGTGTGTGTGTGTGTGTGTGGATTCTTGCATGGCGTGTGTGATCACCATTTAACGGTGCGAAGAAAAGTGCTTGTGCTGTTGTTGCATCCCCCTCGCTGGGCGGCGTGGCTGAAGGGAGTGCTCGTAATAACGGAGTCAATTTCGTTTCTTTTTCTTTATTCTTGGGCTGGGAATTTGCCTCGCTATAGCAGAAATTTCGCTATAGCCGATCTCGTTATATGAAAACAGAATACACGGAGGTCTATGGAAGAAAAATCGGGACCCAAGAAATGTCCTCATAATAGTAGGGTTCTCGCTATACCCGTGCTCGTTATAACGGGGTTTCCCTGTATATCGTTATGTTTTTTTTAGTTTGCAATATCTTTAACTTTC
Organism: Arbacia lixula; assembly: GCA_963669155.1. Classification (NCBI taxonomy): domain Eukaryota; kingdom Metazoa; phylum Echinodermata; class Echinoidea; order Arbacioida; family Arbaciidae; genus Arbacia; species Arbacia lixula. The sequence goes on along the minus strand of OZ022577.1, from coordinate 14,967,068 downwards.
ACTAGTACTTTTAAACATTAATTTATGATATGAAGTATTCATATCATAATTTGTTATTTCCAGCAAAATTGTGCAAACAAAGTTATCATCTCTCAGTAGTTTCAGGAGGAGCAAATAGAAATGGAGGTGCTCATTAGATTTTTTCGTAGAATCTAGAATTGTTAGGTCAGTGTTTTCAGTATGAACTACAAGGAGGAGGCATAGTTCAGTGTCCATGTAACAAACACTTGATGTTTTTCTCTACCAGTTATTAAATTGCACTTCCACATTATTATTCTTTCAAGCATGTTCTGTATGAAAAGTCGAGTGAGTGTACTGATGTATGAACTCTTATTTTAACAGAAGACAGATATTTCTATTTACCATGATTAACACTGTCTGAATAAATGACTTCATCTCTTTTTATATAATATCTTTAAGGCAACAAGTCAAAGAAGGCTTAACTGCAGGTACACTACAAACTGTACAGTTCAAAGGAATTGGCACGGGTAGAGGGAAAGGGAAGAAAGGGAAGGATCCACAGTTTTAGACCACGGTATATTTGGTCCAGTTCAGCATGAAACATGATGCATTTTAGACTAAAGCATCATGTTTCATGCTGAACTGGACAAAATATACTGGGGTGTAAAATACTTTCTGTTCTACAATTTGACATAAAAAAACAAAGTTTCAATGCCTTTCACCCCGTGATTTTCACAATATAAATGCAATGAGCTTTGGCCCTTGAAACTCGTGCAAAACAACATATATGAACAGGAAACGTCACAGGAAAAGTATTTCTGGTAGATCTATTAATTCCCATGTAAATAGTGTCACATTTTTAAAAAGATTTAACCAATTATATGCTTTTTAAAATGGAAGTCTCAGTGTGTGTACTATATTGTCTGTGTCAGCTATTATGTCTTGGGGGAAACATAACCTGAAGAACTATTTAAAACAGGAGTCACATGAACTTTCTCACAGTAACTTTGAAAATACTGTAGCTTCCATTACACTTGTGAGTATAATGCTTGATGGCCAAGTGGCATGTTATAATAATTTCAAGCAAACCAGCAGATAACTTTATAGGGAAATTGAGCACTTATGGCAAGTGGATTCTTATTTTAGTCACAAAATCAGGGGAAAATGGCGGATTTAATGAAAATTTGATGAATACATTGCAACATTCATGAAATTTTTTGTTGAAAATTTGAAACATGTGCCTATGTGTCCTATATAACATAATATTCACAATGTGGATTTGTGATTATTTTGTAAAATTAAATGGCACAATGTCCAAACATGAAAATACCTAGCACTGAAAAAATAGACAAGGGCTTAGGGCATTAAAGCTCCCACAAAACAAAAAAGAATCAAAGGAAAGGACAAAAGTGTCCCTTTAAAAAAAATGATAATAAAACGTAATGCAAAACAAAGTTCAACCAGTTCAATTCATGACATCATGCTAACAAAGAAGCACCCCCCCCCCCATCTCCAATATTTGTTTGCCCACTTATACCCACTACAGTGTATGTCTCTCCCACAGACAAAATTGATTTTCAATACATTATTTCTTGATATGTAGCATGGCCGTTACCAGGGGGTTAATTATTATTTTTTTTTAGAAGGGGGCGAGCATAGATCCGAACTGGGGGGAGTTAGCTTTGTTGTTGTTATTTTGGGGGGACGTCGCAAACTGATCATTACTTGAACATCTCTTTGTACTGATGATAGGGTGATGTACATGTATGCATTACAAATATATTAGCTAAGGGACGTCACATTGTTCCTATTTATCCAGGGGGTTGAGGGGATGGTGCACCAGTGTTGTTCTAACTCTCAGGTTACCAGCTCCATCAGTAGGGCTTCTGGTGTCACCATGACAACATCTACAACTTGTTAAGGTGTCAATTACTGAAGGTCTCTGGGAGAGCTGGGCCTATCTTAGCCTAGCTACTAGGCTGTGATCACATTAGCCCCATTCATATACCATATAGCGCTATTATTACCGATGCACGTCAGTAAGCAAGTTCATATGTATTTACTATGTTGCTGTGTTTTGGACAGCTGGACTCTCTCCAAACCGATGGTGACATGTTCAGCTCAGCCATATGAGAGGTGGGATTAGCAACCCACATGCCATAGTGTAATGCACAAGGTGAAACATTTACGGCTATTTTGTGGACGCAGTTTATAAGATTCGCTTACTGCTATATTGCAGTATTATTACTAAGTTTTGATCTGCGAAATAGCCGCAAAATAAGCAGAAAAAAGGAGGAAGCAAATACTGCATTATTTGAGTGATTCCTGTTCATATACGCAGCTATCGGTAATGCATCGGCAAAATTGCTGCAAATGTTGCGCCTTCTTTGCGGATAGGCAGTGTATATGAACGGGGTTATTGAGAGAGTGTTTGAATATAGATGAAGTGTTGCAGTTTCAACTACCTGTAGAAGCCTGCCAGATAGACTAATAATGTCTTTCCTCTGAGAGGAGGGGCTGGCTAGTCTGTTTGTCCAGCCTTAGTTTGACTGATGTGCAAAAGGGAGAAGCAGTGTCCACCCTAGTGTAGGCCTATGCTACCACTTCATTAATGTGATTTGTGTCATCATGTGTGTATGTACAGTTGTCCTCAAAATTATTCATACCCCATTGAAAATAACAGTCTTTGTTAGATTCTTCCTTTGTAAAAGCTATTATGTTGGTACTTCCTGTGTATCTTTTGTCTACTTGTTGCTATGCACAAATCCACGTATGAGTTGGCTAAACTTCATTTGCATAATAATAGATAAGTCCAAAAGTTATTTTTCCCTCATGTTCAGAATTATTCATACCCCTGACAATACCTCAACAAAAATGTTCTTTCTTCATAGTATCCATTGTTTTCCTTTCCTGAGAATGTGTTAATCTTTGTCCTATAGTTATTTCAAGATGTTCCAATGGATTAAATACCTTTTTTGTTGACCAAATGTTAAACTATTGTCAAACACATGTACATGGCACACTGCTCATGTGTGTACTGGTACATCTTGGTTGTTACAGTGTATGTGAATGTGCATCACCATTAATACAGCACCATTAATACAATTATTATTCAGATCTTAACACAGTAAGACAGTCTGACTAAGGCAATGAAAAGTATTGTAATGCATGGATAATTTATTCCTAATACATGCTGTAGAGAAATATGCATCTTATCCATGAAACCAATACTGAAATACATATGTGGGCAATTCCACAGGTTTGGTTAAAGTCGTGTAACATGAATAACCGGAACTTTTGTAAGCAAACAATCCACCTTTCCATGACATGCAATCATATCCTCAGCACAGAAACTTCTTTTTCAATCAAATAAAGATATATAAGTTACTCTTGTTTCATAGCCTTAACCAAAACCATGGAATTTGCCCGCATCTAGTTTATCTACATCATTCAAGTAACTAACTGGTCTAGTAGGGTTTCATCATGATTTTTTTTTGTTCAGCGATCACAAGCCTCTTCATGATTTTATGTTGGTTTGTTGCAACTACTTGAAAGTCATGATTCTGTATATCTGGTCACGACAATTAAAATGATTTACATTTCAATAACATAAAGATACAGCTATCCAGTTGCCAGTGATAATTGATGACAGACAGAGTCAATGGCTAATGCATGATAATTGATTACCATCAGTTTTATATTCCATAAGCTTTGGTCTGTTCACTTCAGCTAGATTAAAGGGATAGTTTACTTTAAAATCATTTTTGTTTCAATAAAAACAGACACATGAAAGAAACATGTAACAAAGTTATGATCTTTTAAAGTTATGATTTTGTGATGTCACGTGGGAGGTCGCTCAATTTTTTTTTGAAAAAATGCATTTCAGAAAAATATGCATCCTTGTACCTGTGCATTCGATACATCATCAGAAATATGTTTTTACACACATACTTTTATGGAAAAAAATAATTCCGATGTCAAAAACAGAAAAAAAATGAATGTAATTATATTGTACACAACATATGGGAGAGCACCTTGCAGGTGACGTCACAAAATTGAAATGTTAAAATCTTATAATTCTCTTTTCCTTTGACCAATTGTCAAACCTTCACTTATATGTCTCTTTCATGTTTCTGCTCTTATTGAAATCAACTTATCTACTTGAACAAGATTACACATAAAGCCTCTTTTACAAAGAGTATAAGAATTATCACTCTGTAATGACAATGATTTTTTTTTTAAGAACAGGCAAAATACTCCATGATGCTGTCTATTTTTCCTACATAAATGTAAGGGTTTTAATCTGTAGAATTTTGCATAAAATATGAAATTGATTTATGTTATTATAGAGTAGGAATTTACTAATCTTGTTGGAAGGGTTAACACTTACAATATGCCTTTCCTTATTTTACACACTGAAATGCTTTCACAAGTCACAAACTTTGGTTTCAGTAGCTGGAGTTGAGCCCTCTCTAAGACTTTTTTGCACCCCCATGCCCATTCAATATACAAAGTTCTGTACATAGCTGTCCCCTATCTGACCTTACCCTCCAAATTAGTGATGTCATCTTTTTCCTTTGTGTTATGTACAAGCATGTACGCGTATGTAACAGTCTAGTTGAAACGTATTCGTGCTGTGAAAATGAACTTTTCCCCCCCCCCAACGCTCAAACAGGACGGGTGATTAATCCCTGTGGTGAGTGTGACTGTGTTGATGTTCGCAGTTAGTCTACATCCCCTGACAAGCAGAGGAGTGGATACTACCCCTGCCTCTGCCCCCCTCCTCACCTCCACCTCCCCCTTATTTCCCCTACTGGGCAGTAGTTCTCCCCTTCTGGCCCCTCTTCTCCCAGCCCCCTTTTGTTTGTTAGTCTGCAGGCACAGACCTGGTTGTGACAAGACACTTGCATGCATGGGATCAGACTAGAGCTTGATTTGTCAGTCATGTCTATGAAAAAGGAGGCAGGAGGCATGTGGTATGTAAAAACACATGGAAGCTAGTGATCTTTAACCCTTAACGGGCCACTTGTGAATTATTTCACCATCAATACACCCAATTCCCATGAAATGGCATGTTCGACACACAGAGGGTTAGAAGTTAAAAGGATAGTTCACCATGAAGATAAATTGGTTTCAATAAAAGCAGAAACATGAAAGAAACATATTAGTGAAGGTTTGAAAAATCAATCAAAAGGATAAGAAAGTTATGATCTTTTGAAATTTCCATTTTGTTGCACCACATGCCATGTACTCTCCCATATGTTGTGTACAATATAATTACATGAATTGCTCTATTTCTGTTTTTGACAACAGAATTAGTTTTTGTCATACAGGTGTATTTATGTTAAAAGGTATTTCTGATGATGTATCGAATACAAGTAGGTAAAATAATGCATATTTTTTTTTAGAAAAAAAAATTGTACACAACATAAGGGAGAGAGAGCACCTCGCATGTGACGCCACAAAATAAAAAAAAAATCAAGATCATAACTTTGTTATCCTTTGACGGATTTTCACCAAACGTTCACTTATATGCTTCTTTCATGTGTCTGCTATTATTGAAACAAACATAATTTCAGGGTGAATTATCCCTTTAAGACATATTGACCAACCGACAAGCAGGGCGGTCACCAGTGTATAAAGGTCTCCATGGATACACTGTGTGTCAGGTACAGCGCATGATTGTGTGCCACGCGTGGAAATAGCCTCAATCTTATAATTCTTATTGTTTTTGCTCTCTTGGCGCTTGAGATCTTAAAGTTTGCCCTTTCCCTCATGGAACATAGAAACAATTTTTGGTGGAGTTGTATTGACAGTTTCATGTCAAATTGTAGTGTAGTACCCCTCAGACCCTTGTACTGGCAGCTTCATTTTTAGCATTATTTTCTTAGCAATGCAATAAGATTGATGCTGTATACAGGGAGATTTCTCTTGAATTTTGGAACTTTGTGATAATAAACATGCAAAATTAAGAAACCATTTTTTAACTACCAACTCATTTTGTCACTTTTATCAAAATGGACCGACAGTTTACATTGGTCTCATGGCTAATGCAAAGTTTTACAGCATTGAGTACTTCATGTGAAAGTAATTCACTACTTCAACTTAAAGTAGAATTCTTTTGAAAATGCTAAATATAGTAAATTTTTACATCCACGGAAAGCTGGTAATGTAGAGATCATGAAAATATCAATTTCCAGCCTCTATAAAAATTAATGATTCTGATCACCCATGCATTATCTCCTCATCTACCGCGAAACTGTGAGTGGCAGACCCCCTTATTCTTGACGTAGTTAAACGAACAGATCACACACTGAGGCACACTCGCCACACGCATTGTATGGCAGTGTATGGCCATTGTCATCATGATTACCTTCTTCTCCCTTCTGTCTCCATCTCCCCCACCTCCCCATCATCAATATCACTATTGAAAGAAGATTCATCTGAATCATCCTCTTCAATGTCAATGTCAAGGTCTAGTGTGTTGGCTTTACTTTGGAGCAAGTTTAGAGCCAATCACTGGTTAGAATTGCGTTCAAAAGCCATGTGTGTGCATGTATGTATCACTAGCTAGCCAGCTTTGTTGCAGATCATGTTCAATGAATTACGTCATCATTTTGACAGCGTTCTGGAGAGTCGATAATGAAGAATAATGAAGTAAAATTGAAATTTTTGATGCAGGGTTACTCTGTTCTGTTAGATCAACGTGGTTGGAAAAGTCAATATTTGGGTACCCTATACTATCCTTTTCCATATGATACAAAATATAGGCTATTTAAAATCAATGATGTTCTACTTTAAGCTTTCTAGAACAAGCAATGAGAAGAAAAACGTCCTTTGTTACTGCTCATTACACAGAGATCCTGTCATCATGTGTTAATGGCACCATGGTGACACTTCCACCCATTTGACTGAATACCATAAATTAACTTACCAATTTAACCCCTCCAGTGCCAAAATACTGCTCTTCACTATTTTTGTGTAGTAACTGTGCAAAAAAACAAACAAACAAATGACACACAAAGAGTTCTTAACAACAAGTTCTACAAAGAAGTTTTGTTATTCCTCTAAAGTTTACCTGTACATGTACATTCATGGAGAGCCCCAATAATATATAAGCACAGGAAAAAAGAGTAGCAAATGAGGCAAACCCAGTTCCATCAGCCATGAGTATTCCCAGGTGACTTGCATCCCATCAAAATCGGCTCAGCAATAAATCTCCATACAAATTGGATTTTAGTAGTGTTTTAGATGCTGTCTCTCCATCGTAAAGTGGAGATGAGTATGGGATTCGCAGGGAAGAAATGCAGATGATGACTTTGAAGAGGTTTACTATCTCATTTGCAACTTCCTGTCCACATCCAAAAGTTTCATTATACAAACAGCCACCCCACCTCACCCATGGATTCCATATATTGTCTTGTGAAAAAAAAGGTTGATGATATAGCCATGGAGCTACATGATATAGCAAAGGGGGTCAATATAAATGGATTTTTCTTCTATAAAAAAAAAATCAATAAAGAGCATTCTTGAAATCTTACATTTGAAATTCTACTTAGTTAATAAAATGTGTAGGCTGGTAAGGCTTCATGGAATATGGGCCTGAACAATGTGACAGGGCTTCCTTATCTGATTATTCTTTATTTCTGCTGTTATACCCATGCTTTGTACCCGAGCATTTATCTCCATTGTTTGCACAATGTCTTCACTGTATATTGTTTTCAGCCATACACACAAACACATCTGTTGGGCTCAGGATTGTGGCTCATGGCTTAGTGTATGGTATTTAGGGTTATCTATAGATAAATAACTTCGCATGGAAGTATTCATACCTTATTTGTTAACAATGGAGAGAAATGCTATAGTGCATGCTAAGGAGTTCAATATGCCATAATATGAGTGTCAATAGATTTCAAATTTCAATGATGTTGTATATTGAACGATAATTTGCATGTACTATGTGTTAAATAAGATAGGAACACAAAATTGTACCAAAATACAAGTTTATCTGAATTTACCTGAACTATTTATGTGATGAATCCTCTCTTCAAGTCTTGAAAATCCATGTAACGTCCATAACATGTAAAAACAGGAAAGTTTTGCATAACCTTGAAACTTGAATGAATGTCTAAAATGCAGTTCCAAAAAGTTTAAACAGCTTAAATTTCACTGATAACTCCAAAGTCAAAGCTTAAGGAAAAAGTAAAAGTTTAAGGAAAATGTACATTTGGTAGTAGATTTTTACTTTGCATGCATGAAAATGCTGCTGTTGTGTATTGGAATCATTTTCTTCAAGGTATTGATCGATATATCACCCTGTGAGGTCCTGTTCACAAGCCACCGTGCAGAAATTGCTGGTGTATGCCATGTTAGTGGCCATATACTGGATTACGTATTTGCAAAAAGAGGGCAATTGACCAATCAGAAGACTTCTCTCATACAGCCTATCTTATATAATATGATATCGTAGGGTTGATTAGTTGTGCAGTGTATCTCATCTGTAACATCACAATGTTGACTGTTAAATGTAGCAATCTCGATTATTATTTGTTTGGTTCTGCTTGAAATTTCATGGATGTTTTCCTCTGATTTGTCAATATTTTCTTGTAACAAGTTTGTAAATTTTATGGATTACTCATATGTAGTGTGAGCCACACTTCTCAAGGTAGAGGCAAATTGAAGAAATTGTTGTTACAAATTATGTATGTTTGTAAATCATGCATGTGCATGTCTATGAACAATGTTGTAGGGTAGAACATACAATATATCTGTGTTACATTTTCACATTGATATTATTGAATGAGAGTGACACAGCGGGGTCTATTTGTGCTGCTATCCCAAAATGGGAATGAAATGTACTGCAGTGAATTGGGTAATGAAAACCAATTGGTAGACTATATGGAGTGAGTATGAGCACTAGAGGGAGACAACACTGTTCACTTATGTGGTAAGGTTGAGGGCACAGCCATTGTGTATAGTATGTGTGTGCATGTGTACGTGAGCATGTTGCCATGCCGGCTTGCCTTGAAACCCAGGGGCCTCATGAGGCTGACCTAGGTAGAAGAAAACAGACTGTTGAATTATATATTTTAGTGACCCTGAGATCCCTATCTGGCCTCCTTTAATCCCAAGCCCACAATTTGTGTTCTGCGACAGTCACTATGCAGGCAGCCAAGACAATTCATCGGAAACTTGTACTTGGATGAGGTGATAATATAAAGAGGAAGTGAAGCAGGGGAGTGTTGCACCACGATATCACATGCATACAGTGGGTGTGTGTATGGGCAGCCATTTGCAGAACTCATTCCAGGTTGCCTGCGCACCTCTCTGGCTGGCTGGCAGTGTTTACAGGAGCACTCACCCATGTCGTCATTGGGAGAGTCTTGACAGCTCAGCGCACACTGCCTGGGCCCACGCACTTTTTGTTGTTGGGAGGCTGCACACTATTCATTAGCCAGCCTGTGTGTGTATGTACAGTATGTATGTGTGTGTGTGTGTGTGTGATGTGTAACAACATGCAGCCAGCGCACACCTACACACACTCACTCACGCACAGTCTCACACACACATGCTCACAATCTGTGTCTGGTACTGCTAGCACACCCTTGGTGATGTTTACATGACCTGCTAACAACACTTCCCGGATTTACATGCAAGTTCACTCTGGAGACAGTGTTTAGTGTGGGTCTGCTACCTATGCCTGGTGGGAACTCTGCAGCGGTCTGTCTCTCTGGAATACTCATATTTACTACCTGATTGAAGGGAATATAAGCGATTAATCTGATCATCTCTAGCTGATGAGATCTACTAGTAGCCATTGGCCATCAAGCTCGAGGGGCCGATGACAGCATGTGAGGTGGATTCACGCCGAGCCCTCTCTCGCTCCCTGCATCGGGATCCTGACGCATCCAGGGATTTGAATGTCATGTGCCTTAATCTTCATCATCTTGCGATAATATAACATTGTGGAATTGGAGTGAATTTTCAACGAATTCAGTGGTGTCTTTCTTTGTTGATAGTGCCCAGGAAACTCTATCTATGCATGGAAGTTTTATATGGAATACAACCCAGAGGTAAACAAAGGCTGTGGGGTAGTTTTTTATATTGCAATTGATTACTCTTTGTTTGTGATTCATGATATTATGCGCATTAGGTTGATGGTGTATTACTTGATATGATGAAATAGTAATGCATGGACATGTGAGATCAGCGTAGGGCTGTGTGTCTTTGTACAGCAGAGGCCAACTTCCATTTCCCAAGATGAGTCATGACTGTGCAACAACCCGCATTCCAATGCCTTTTGTTGTCTTTCTCCCACTACGGGAGAGTGAAGCCATGTCGCCCTTTTGTTGTGCTGTGCAAAAGAAAGGGTCTACCTAAAGAAGCTGTGCATTCCTGCTGTTCACTGTCAAATTATGCCCTTTTTAATTGTCTGTGATTTTAATTGTGTGAAGGAATTTTCCTCCCAGCTCTTTGTAATTGTGTCTCCCTCTTTGTTTGTATTTTGTAGTTAAATCACATGACATGTAAATGTGCATCATTCCCTTGTTCATGCTGGCATAACTCAAGTGCTGACATGAATTCAATGATTGAAATATGAATAGGATGCATGTAAATATTTCAAAACAAATAGTAGCACTACCGGTAGGTCACATTGAAGATTACTCCCGTCCGGAATGTCTTTGGGTTTACCAAACACAAATGTTCAGTGAAGTAGGTCGGTGGCAGGCTCTGGATTGGTGCCTGGCCCCAGTGCAGTTTAGTAGGGCTGGCCCGGCTGGCTGCTCCCAATAAGGATCAACTATTTGCATTCCTCCCATTGTGTTGGCATGGCCTGACCTTGCTAGCACAGAGCCAGGCCTAAGTGTAACGCCCTCCAATGTGGTGTAATTGCCACCCAGGAGACCAAGATGAAACTGTGTCCTGGGGTTTGGCAGACATTCCCTATTCTTGTTTCTTTTCTTCCCATCCTACAAATTTTTGCATTTTAAAGATACTTTGTGAGCAGAATGGTGTAGGATTGGGTGATGGGTATGTGCGTTTTTTTCCCCCTTTGTTCCACCCTGTTGTCGATTTTCCAAGAAGTGATGACTCAGTGTGTCATGTGCAATGCAATCTATATGCCACATGCTTGCTGCTCCTCGCTGCGCCCATGCATAATGCAGGCTGCTGTATCCTACATTGTACATCTCATTGGCAGAGGGCACATATGGTTGGTGTGTGTACACGTCGCCTGGGCACCGGCATAGCACACACAAAAGGCACATGGTGCTGGCAGGAGCCAATACCCTGGGGTTTTTTTCCATGGCAATATTGGGAATGAGGAGACATGTAATTCAAGTGGCTGTATGCTTAGCTGATATGCTGCTCACCGCAAAGTGACCCCTTCCTGGCTGCTCCCCCTTCATGGTGTAGACAGGGGGAGGACAAATAGAGCAAGGGCATCATATTCTGACCTCTTTTGGGCCCTGCTGCAGGCGGAATGGAGATTCTTTCTGGGTGTTTTTTTTTTTGGGGGTCCTTTGTTGCAGAATGGAATGGGGTGGAAATTTACTTTCACTTTCGATGCATTCATTGCAAAGGGAGTGGAGTCTTTTGTCTCTTTCTCTTCCCGTGTTAGCATTGGCTTCACAGGCTGTTTGGTTCTTTGTTTGATCTGTTCTTCCTCATCTTTACACTCCATTACATGTAGGGTTTTCTTGTTCAAGTTTGGTGTCATTTCAGCATTTATGAGAAGAGAATTATCATCTACTGTTTTGTCCTCCAATATGGCTGCGTGTGGGAACCCTCTATTATAAATATTCATAACAAACATGAGAAAAGTTGGCCATTTCATGTTTGATCAGATTATCTGCTACATACTTTTGCTTTTGGTATTTATCTTGTCAATTTTCATCCTTACACATGAATGAAGTAAATGAAATAAAATGATATCAAAGGAGCTATTAAGATTATTGTTACAACACAAATGAAAATAATTATATACATTCATAATTTTCAGTATAATTGTCAAATTCAGAATTAAGTTGCACTTAAGTTCAGCAAAGTATGGGTTCACATAAAATGCTGTACATGTATCATAAAGTACTAAATATTAATTTAAAATTTTTCGAGGATTAAGAAAAAATAATATGCAGGTAGTTTGAGGGAAATTTAAAATCTCCTTTCTCAAATTTAGGTTTGCTTTCATTTCCTACAACACTTAAATTGAAGTGTCAAAAAGAAAGAAGTCTGTATTTGTTAAGGTTAGCAGCTTCTTACAGGTTGTTTTAATGTTGTTATTTCCCCTGCTAGAGTACCTGTCTGCATGCATTTACTCAGTGTATGAAATATCAACCTGAATTTTAAAACCCTAGTGGACTGCCCTGGGATGGATTGTAATATCAAACAAAAGGCCCGACAATGTGTAGGCGTACGAGGGGAAGACATGATGCATGCATGCTAATAGCAGGGACATCAAGGCTCTGCTTCGTATGCATGCAAGGTCCGCTCAGTTCTGCTCCATTCCATCATACTATCTTGGCTAGATACAGTATATAGCCAGGGGAAAATGTCAGTTGTAGATTATTATTATTGCTTCATGTTGGGTGGAAGGAGATTAACACCTGCAGTGTTGCACAGTGCTAATGTAGATGAATTAATGTGTTGCAGTACAGATCCTCGCACAAGGAGGGATTACAGGTATCATGAACATGTCCATGTACATATATTTACATCATTACAAAATAATTATGGTAACACTGTAAAATAATGTTGTAAATATATATGTGTATGCTTCAGTCAGGAATGCATATTGATAGATTTGTCTGCCTGTATGATGTTGATATTAGAGGCTGTGTATTTATATTGACTGTTGGTCCATGGGAAGGTAATTAACAGAATGACTGCTACACCTGTATTTGGAAAGTTGCATAATGTCTGTATTTTAATAGCATCTACACATTTAGCTGTGTCACTACGTAGTTGATTCTATATATTGTGCATTTCAAAGTTACTGTTCGGTGTAACTGGCTAGAATTTCCTGTAAAAATTCTGCTACAATCATATAGTCCTGTACATTGTCCAAATTGTAATGCTATTCTATCATATTGTTATGTGTAGATTTAAAGAATGAAGGAATATTGCATCTGTAATATCTAGGCAAGTTGCCTTGGAAAACATATTTTTTATGTCTTTTTCTTCACCTGGATAAAACATTGACAGTGTACCTCCATATATGTTTTGATAAATATGCTGTACCAATGAAGGCCCAGCTTGAGGGCAGCAACCATGTGAGTCTGAAATACAGAGACTACATGTAGCTCTTCTACGTTTGTACATGCCTACCTGGGACGCGGTTAGCAAGTCAGGCTGTAGCCTTCCTCCCAGACATATATTTTGAGACTAATGAAACGCTTCAATGTTTTTTGCACTGGCCTTTGCCTTGTGATTTGGCAAACCTGAATGTTTTGTCAGTGAATGCAGAGGTGTAATCGCATATTCAGAGGAGAAGGTCATGGTCTATTTGTATGCAAATCACTCCCCTGGGGACTTGCCAACTGGAGGGGCAATATTGATGTCTCTTCCCAGTTGGGTATACAAGAGATTTGAAAGGTTGATTCTCAGTGAATTGCAAATGATACCAGGGGAGTTGTCAATAGAGAAGGAGAGCCCACATAAATTTTACATTTGCCCATTCGATAGTAGTTTAATTACCTCGCCTATGGAGCATTTATCTACTGTTATGCAAACATGTGTACATGTACATATACGTTCCTGTCATGCTTCTGTCTGTTTTAACTTCTTCTATTGTAAGCTTTGTGATAAGAGGATGTAATTCATTTACATTATGTCAATTCAGTGTGAGGCAATATCCGCCCATAACCTCAACTTCCTTGTTCTTCTCTCTCTCCCCTTTGTGACGTTGCTTCCTTCAGGTCTGGATGTAGCAGGCCCTCCCCAGCCCGGAAACAACAACGGGGCGATGGGCGAGGCACCCTCACAGCCCCGCTCAAGGAAGGGGCGGCCCAAGGTGACGGGTGCTCAGGGGCACCGCTACCAGCAGCCCTGCCCAACCTGTGGCAAGGTCTTTGGCAGCTCCAGTGCCCTGGCCAAGCATAAGCTCATCCACAGCAATGAGCGCAGGCACAAGTGCATCCTGTGTGCCAAGAGCTTCAAGAGACAGGATCACCTGTAAGTTACTTGGGTTGTTTTTTCTGTCTGTCTGTCTGTTTGGTCATTTATTCAGGTAGAAGTCTGGTCGAAAGCAGAGGCCGATGGTGTTAGCTTACAATACTGAAATGATAGTAGATCATGCAATAGTAATATACCAGGGTAAAAATATAATATATAAATATTCATTTTGTTCATATTTCAAAAGTCAATTAAGCATAATATAATATTGACTGGTCTTGAGGGGGTATGACCTATATTGCCAGAGATGATTCATATTGCCCGAGTCGAAGACGAGGGCAATATGGATTCAGTGAGGGCAATATAGGTTGTGTCTCCCGAAAGTAAGAGCCAGTCAATATTATTACTACCCCCATCAGACATCTAGAGTGAATAATTCACAATTTCAATAGCATCCCATTTTTAATATGTACCCACTATTTAAGCGCAATAGTTAAAAGAACTTTTAAAACAAATTACGCATTTTCTTCAGTTCTACTGTTACTGCTTTAAACACCACATTGGCATCAATAATTTCTGAATGTACTGACAATGTCTATTGATACCTGAACGAATGCTGTGAAACGATGTAGTCTTGTAATGAATTCCATTAGCTCGGCGCACTTCCATGTAAAATTTAGTTGGCTAACACGGAGGCCAAAGTCTTCTTATCTGCAGTTTGAACATCAACATCCAGATGCTTCTCCATCAAATATTCCTTGAATATCATCATTGCTTGCTTAGTCGCTTTGTTCATGTTTTCTTCATCTTTGTAAAATGTTATCAAATTCCTGATCATCGACAGACGCAAATCTTCTTGCACTGGGTGCTGCCCTTTTGCTTGTTTGTTGACAACACAAATTTTCAAATTTCCCACGCAGTGCCAGCTAAGTCTGTGCTCTAGCTGCATGCACTGCACACACAACACAGAGGCGATCGCCTGCTCATTTTATGTGTAAACCTATGGGAAAGGGCACTCATTCGTGTGCTTATCGTGGAGCTCTGCCTGCCAAGTACGTAATACTCGCCGGATGTTAGACCAGGGACAATACAAGACGATATTTCCTGTTTTATTACACATCAAGTCCATAAGCTTTTCTGAAAGATGGTAATATTGGCAATATTACCATCTTTGCCCCATCGGCACTGTTTGATACGGATGATAATTAATGCTTTATTTCAAAATCATATTCTCATGATGTATATCATATAATATTGTGTAAGAAAAAATGAAAACAAATTGTAATAGATGAGAGGTAGAGGAAGGGAGAGTTACATAGATTTGAGTGGTATGCTGCACCATCCCTCTTACTAATCAATACTGTGGGTCAATGATCCTAGGCCTAGGGAGCGTGACTGTGTCATTCACCCCTTGCCATCAACTATCCTGTATAATATCTTCCACCTGAATCAATAGACCATTTTCGTTTTGTATGCAAATTTTATTCAGGTCGTTAAACAATACGTTACTAATGGAACCCCAAAGCTTGTCCAAGGTTTGTCCGAGTAGCAACAACTAATAGATTCAAAATGCATTCCATCCATTGAATCTGAATGACTAGATACAGGTGAATGCAATGACGCGTTACAACCCAGTCAGGGGGAAAGTTGTGAATACATTACGAAAATGGTCTATTAGGATCCTAGGGTTTCAGTGGCAAAGTGCTTGCTTACAAAGAATCTTTCTCATTAGCAGCATATTAAAAATTACCTGTAGCTGTTTTTTGTAATTAGGTCATGGAGCTATAAGCTAAGAGCTCCATGATTAGT
The DNA here is from genome assembly GCA_963669155.1 of Arbacia lixula. NCBI lineage: Eukaryota > Metazoa > Echinodermata > Echinoidea > Arbacioida > Arbaciidae > Arbacia > Arbacia lixula. The sequence continues at coordinate 14,951,186 of OZ022577.1, read as the reverse complement.
CATTGAAGGGATGATGATGGTAGCATACATACAATGTATAGGAGGTGAACTTGTCCCCAAGTTCTTATTTATACTTTATAGTACATGTATATCAATTATGAATATTTCCATTGCACATACAGTATGAATTCATGCTGTACATTACCTACAGTGTATCTTGTATTCTTATGCATGCAATTGAAATATGTAGATTCAACATACTACCGGTAATGACTTGTGAACAAATTCATCTCCTGCATGCTACCATCACCCCTCCCAAAAATTTCAAGAAAACTGGGACGTAATTGCTGACCGATCAATCTGCCTATAAAAGAAACAATTCAAAATTTTGCTCATTATTTCATTTTAAAAGGTTAAATCAAACACAAAAATAAGACTTAATTTACATACTTACTAGACCTTTGAAGGGACCAACAAGTTACTCATCACAAGGCACCATTTGCTGGCTGTCTCACAGCACTTTCATGTTCTTGGCCTATACAAAGATTGGAGTGGGCCTAAACCTGTATGTGTAGAACTGAATGATTTTCATGCAACCAAAGGCTTTCTGGACTCAAAAAGTTGCAAAGTAATGATTCTCTATTGCAGGCCATTCAGATATTAGGAATTCAGAACTGTTGAAAGATCAATGCATTTTGTAATGCTCTCACAACTGCTAAATCCATTTAAGTAAATATAGAATACGATACAATTCAGCCTCTGTATGAACAAGGATGTTTAGGTACATGGATATCCATCCCTTTGAACAAGGTTTCATGCCGCCACTTAATGTTCATCACCAGCAGCTGCTCTCAACAATATGATGCGTGATTGCATCACGTTCACCTGGATTTTATAATAGGTTATACACATTCCTATATGCATACATTTCAGCTTTCGCTGCTGAACTTTTTGTTTTGTCACTAAGTGCTTGTTATGTAGTTAATAAGAATAAGCGAACACAAAGTTTGATTCTTTTTGAGATGAAAATACTAGCTTGGGCGCAGCTGGGCACGTTTTTCATGTTACTTGTCTGAAATGAAAATATCTAAAAGTAGCATTTCATGCAAATTTTTAATGGAATATGATGCAGAACATTGTGAAATTCAGACTTTTGTACTGGATTTTTATAGCATGTTTAGATCCTTTTTGCCATATTGTAACAATATTCCTTGATTGAAGCTTTATAGATGCATGGTAGGTATTACATGTCACTACTGCGCAAGCATATGGGGTGAGGATATTTCCCCAAATTGTTCTGTGCATCCGATTTTTGGTTTATATGTCAAATTCAGGCAAATATCATCAAGAGAATTGGCAGCATTGAACATATAAGATCAAAGAGAAAATCTTTGTAAAGCATTCTTTTGTGACTAGAAGGAGAGTATGATGAATCTGCATTAATTAAATGGTTGATGGTACTCCATGTACTTAAATATCCTTGGTATGAACTATACTGTGTTTACAATATTTTAGAAACAAGTTTTCTTAAGTTCTAGATTAACATGTTCATTTTTTTTTTTATTTGGCTTCATCAAACAGCCATAGTGAGGTTATTTGAGATCTCATCAATTCAGAAGAGATTATTTATATATTCTGGAATAAAGCCATATAAGAAAGAAATGATTGCTTCAGTGCATTTAGAGGTACTTTTGATTTTGAGGTAAGATACATGAATATATCAAGCTTAAATAATGACATTGATCTTTGCTCTATGAATGAAACCAGTTAATGGACATGGGCAAGGTAGAATTACATAATTGAATTTGATATTCAATATCCATACTACTATCCTATTCATTTGGCATACATACATCATGTCAATGATAAAAGCCAGACAAAAAACCTGAAGAAGATGATGTTGTAGGAGTAAAGATTATAATTTTGTGAATTTTGATGAACAACCTGGGCATCAAGTTCTGTAAAGATTTATGAATAATTTCTTGTACATACTGATATGTAGATGTATGTACTAAAATCAATAAGATTAAATCACTCTAATTATAATAATTAAGTGAAAATATGCATGAAAATGCAAAATTCAGCTTCAATGTACATGTACCTGTTCTGCATTAGAACTTGAACTCTAACACGTGTTATCACAGTTAATATCCACTGCTGAACACAGGCGGGGAGTCTGGCAGGCAGCAGCCAGAAAAGTGTGTCAGCTACAGCAGAGGTGAAAGACATCCACACGGTACATGGTGTTCAATACATATGAATTTCCCATTTGCTGCTGCATTGTATTGTAGTTGACCCAGGCAGGCCAGTGGGTTTTATATTGCATTCAAGCTACATGCTGTGCTGTGTGTGTGTGTCCCCATGCCTCCAATGCCAGACAAGGACAGATCCATGTGGTCAAGGTGGGGAGAGGGGTTGTTCACACCGAAACAGAACGTTCCTTTTCTCACCGTTTCATTTAGACCATCGCCATCAAGCTAAACATATATGTATGCTGAAAGTGATAGGCTTTGTTATTAGGCTATTCTTTACTTATTTGTGCGAAACTTGTGCAAGAGTTTTTGAGAATGAATGCAAGTTGTGTGTCTCACTATAAAACTCTTCTGGTACACAGTACAGACAGGGTGGTCCCCAGTGTAGAAAACATGCGGTGCAAACACCACGCGTCGGGTCCAGAAAGTGATTGTGAGCCACGTGTAAATTCACTGCACCATGCGTAAAATCAGTATCAGTCTTATTATTCTTATTGTTTTTGTTTTCTTTGAGCCACGCGTTCTGTAGTTGTGTACCACGCGTCCAGCACAGATGTCTGACAAAAAGTGATATTCTGCTTTTTTGAGCCATGCGTAAAAGATTTTCTGGTGACCACCCTGAGTACAGATAATTCTTGCAAGTCGTTGGAGTTATATTGAGTCCTCCATCTACCCATTCCTGATAAGAATGCCCACCTGAATATGCCAGACCAATCAGTGAATAAAAGAACACTTTTGGCGGAGAAGAAGTACACAAGGCGAGAATATTAGTAAATGACCATTTCTACCCCCACGCATACCTGTGACATAAACATATATGTTACTTGTAAGGTTGGAATATTGTTATTTTTTGATATTTTGTTTATGTCATGTGTGAATGACTACACATGTGCCTAGTATACAGAAGCCAGAGAAACTAAATGCAGTTCAGTGGCAGATCATATTGGTGATCTACTTTATTCCTGATCCATGTAATAACATGATCTACTTTTGGTGGTGTGGCAGGGGCATAGGGCTTTGCTTGCATATGCGTACTCGTTCCTCTAGATTGCTTGAAAGGGAGAGGGCAGGGGGAGGAGGGGTGAACGTGGTACAGTTTGATAGGGTACATTTTCACTTGTATCTGCAGCGTGAAAGATAAACAAACTTTTCAGATTGGCTCAGTGTGAGTGGGTACATGTACTTGTTTTCTTTAAATGCCAATAATGAAATCAATATTATTATCTGCTTATGGTCATACACTAGCAGTGATGAAGAACCTCTGTTCATTTGTTTCTATTGTCTTTGCTATAACAGCTATCTTTTATTACCATGTTGTTGACAGGTACATGTATGGTTTGGGATAAGTTTCTTGTTCAATTTTGTTCTTCATTACTTGTCATATTAGCTATTATGAAACATGAGTTAACTATCAAATGTCAGTACAATTATTTGAGTGTCAGCATACTACTACATGTCATATGAATAAGAAAAACCTCTAGTCTAGAATTATTGTGTTGAGTGCGAATGATGTAGAGCTAATGTATTGTGCAAATGAAGGCAAGAAATGTGAGCTTACAGGTGAAATGGAAGTGTTTGGCTCTGGTTTTAAAGACAAGCTATACAGATATTTCTTATGTGAATTCAACATTCGAGATAATGTTGTGGACAAGTCTTGACAGATTTGTAGTTACTTATTAATCTGCAGGGTGTGAAACTTCAGAATGTGTACTGGGTTCAATGTACGTATGAATGTATGCGCTATTTATATAAAGACATATAGTATATAATTGTTTTTATGTTGGTCTTCGGTTACATTCAGGTTTGATTAGTAAGAGGCAAGATAACATACCCTCACAGTTCGCCCCCCCCCCTCCCCTTAGTAGGGGTAAACCTGCATTGTTGTGCTGATACCTGGGTAAAATGGAAATCCTATGGACCTGGGTATATGGATTGACCTACTACAGAGGAAGGTGTTACATAATAGTCTTCTTGTTCTTTAGATGGGGACACAAAAGGGCTGAGCTAGCTTCTCTGATGCAGCTAAATCCCCTGGAAGAAGTCCATTGTGTGGGCCTGAGGGTGGAAGCTAAAGTATTAGGGCACAGGTTGGCCTAGTCTGGAAGCTCAGACTTGATGGAGCTACTTACTCAACACTTTTGTCTAGTTAGTAGACTAGCGCTTTCACTTACCATATGTGTCTCCTCTTCTTTAAGTACAAGGAGCTAGTCTCTGCATATTAGACTCTTTGACTGAGGTGGGTTTATGCCTGCAAACTAGTTCTGGCCCTCTTGGGAGGTGAGGCTGACCCTGGTTGAGGGGGATGGAATATAGGTCTGATGCAGCTGGCTCTTGCCATGAATATTCAGGGTGGGCAAATGGTGCTCATTGGCATGAGATGACCCTCTTTAGCCCCGTTCATATACCATATACCGCTATTATTACCGATGCACATCGGTAAGCAAGTTTCCAGCGAGCCGCAAAAGCACCGTTCATATACACCCCCAAAAGCCGTAATGTTGCGGTGTTTTGGACAGCTGGACTCTCGCCAAACATTCTCCGCTCAGCCATACGAGTGGTAGGATTAGCGACCAACAGGCCAGGGCGCGATGCTAAAGGCGCAACATTTACGCCTATTTTGCGGACGCAGTTTATAAGATTCGCTTACCGCAATATTGCGGTATTATTACTAGGTCTCGATCCGCGAAAAAGCAGCAAAATAAGCGCAAAAAAGGAGGAAGCAAATACCGCATTATTTGAGCGATTCCCGTTCATATACGCAGCTATCGGTAATGCATCGGCAAAATTGCCGCAAATGTTGCGCCTTCTTCGCGGATAGGCGGTGTATATGAACGGGGTTTTTGTTTGACCTGTCAATGCACAAGGCCTGGGGTATAGATGTACTTGTCATTGACATGTCCTATGGAATCTGCAAAATGGTGGTTATTGTTTGACTTTATTCATGAAATCTGGAAAAAATTGTGTCTGCTATAAGATTTAATCAGGGTTTCTCTTTAGCTCATGCAGTGTTGTAGGTTTTCATTTTATACATATATTATATGCATGTACATGTACATGTGACAATGGGGGTGTATACATGGAAGCTAAAGGGAGATAGACAATGAAAACAATTTAGTAGACCACACAACGTGGATGAGCTGTGTATTTCCACCATTGAGGGCCAGCAGTTTTGTGACACTATCACAATTAATCCCAGCGATATTTCAATTTCAATTTCAATTTCAATTTATTTTCATACTTCTCGATGAATACAATGTGCAAAACAAAATAATATACAATATCCAACTTGGATGTACAACTTAATACAACATAAATATACAATATATGATAAGATGGAAATTGAGAGAGAAATATGATGGGACCTACTAGAAGCAAGCTTGATAGGCGTAAGTCCCGGTAAATTTGGTGTATATATAAATAGATATAGAGTACGGATGCAACTTAGGACCAAACTAAAACAAGAAATAACACAAATTCTTCGAGGACGTAAAACAGATACTTCTCATATATAAGTGAACAAGATTTAACCTGTGAATTTAGGGCTATGAGAATGCAAGGAGATTTTTACACATACTTAATAGCTTGAATAAACAATCAAGAGCACGTCAATAATTATCCGATTGAGTTTTTGATGCTGTCTTCATATGATACAACGTGTCGAGATATTATGCAAACGCGTAAATTACAATACCTAAGGAATCCAGTCTGCGTACTACAACTATATGTATATCGGATGAACAACAGTCAAATTAAGTTCAGATTGATATGAATAACAGTTCGTAACATTGGAATGTTATAGCGTTATCGGCCTACTATGTATTGAGTAGCCACCAGCCAGCTGCAATGAGGTGCTAAGAACAATGCCTGCTGCTGCCGCGCCTACGAAATCATGAGCATATATAGAGAACGAGTGAAAAACAGTATCGGGCAGGATTTCGGAAGCGTGCAACAGCAAGGCATTATGTAAATTACACATGGAAATGAACATTATACACAAAAGTTTAGAATCTCAATGAGCTTACGTAGAGTAACTATTCAATAGATGCATTCTAAGTTTACGTTTGAATGGATATAATGATACACAACCACTGACATCTTGGGGGAGATCATTCCAGTATTTGGGCCCTGTAAACATAATTGTTTTTTGTGCAAAAATTGTTCGAGTACGTGGAAGGTGATAAGCGTCATGTTGCCGGGTTGGATAGTTATGAACAGAGTTATTTCTAGTGAACATTTGAAGGAAGACTTCAGGAAGCTCATTAGTGGAAAGTTTATGCATAAAAATACCAACATTATAGTTAAACAAGTCAATCAATTTCAAAACTTTGTTATTTCTGAAAAGATCAATTGTGTGAGATAAATACTCGGCGTGGTTAACAATTCTTATTGCACGTTTTTGTAGAATAAAAAGAGAATCGAGCAAAAGCTTTGATGAATTTCCCCAAGCTAAAATTCCATAGTTAAGATATGGAGAAATTAAAGTTGAATATATAGTTTGTAATATGTGAGAGGGAAAGAAATGTTTTAGCTTGTTTAGAATTCCTGTGTTCCTGGATAATATTTTGCATAAAAAATTAATATGAGTTTTCCAGGATAAATCGCTATCAATATGAAGTCCTAAGAACTTAGTACTGTCTACCTGTTTCAAATTGATATCATTAATAATTATATCATTTGGAATAACTTGCAATGAATTGCTAAATAACATATAATGTGTTTTGTCAATATTCAACGATAATTTGTTTGCATGGATCCAAGACTGTACATGGGTTAATTCATTGTTTAATATAAGTGTGAGCGTGTTAGGGTTGCGATGTGAGAAAAATAAATTGGTGTCATCTGCAAAGCATATAAAAGAAAGGATTTGTGACGAATTTTGAAGGTCATTGATATACAAAATGAACAACAATGGGCCTAAGAGGGAACCCTGGGGGACACCACAAGAAATTAATTTCAAACTAGATTCTTGTCCATTGATATTTACATATTGTTTTCGATCAGTAAGGTAATCCCTAAACCAATCTAGAGCCTTCCCACGGATACCGTAATGACTTAATTTATAAAGAAGAATGTCGTGGTCAATCGTATCAAACGCCTTAGAAAAGTCGAGAAAAACACCGATGGTATGGGAAACGTCATCAATTGCGTGAGCTACTTTGTCAATAAAAGCTAGTAAAGCATGAGTTGTGCTATGTTTTTGTCTGAATCCAAACTGAAAATTTGAAAGAATCTTACAATTAACAAGAAATCTGAGAGTTCGTTTGTAAACAAGTCTTTCAAGAATTTTTGAGATTGAGGTTAAAAGAGATATTGGGCGGTAATTATTTACAATTTCTTTTTGGCCTTTTTTAAATATAGGAATAATTTTAGCAATTTTCATTTTTTGAGGGACCTTTCCAGTAGACAAGGATTGATTTAGGATATGAGTTAGGGGAGAAATGATTTCATCTATTATGTTTTTCAATAGGAATATTGTGATACCATCGTTACCTGAGCTTTTTTTGTTGTTTAGATTTTTGACTATTTCTTTGATTTCTTCTTCAACAATGGGAATGAAAAACAAGGAATTGGCATTTCTTTCTTTTAGAAAAGAATGAAATTTAGTCTGCGTATTTGGTATTTTGTTAGCAAGATGTGGCCCTAGGTTTACAAAAAAGTCATTGAATACTTCCGCCATTGCCACTAGATCATTGCCACTAGATCACTAGATCATTGATATTCTGTGTGCCCTGCTCAGTTTGGAGTTTGTAGAATTAAGATGCAAGGTCACTGGGATTGACTTTGGGTTTGAAATATGAAATAAAGGAAACAGGGTCTTTATGGATCTAGTGCATAGATTTGTTTCTCTCCCAGTTACTGAAATGCATCCTTTATCAGAGAAACTTTGGTCTGACACATACATACATGTACATGTCGGACTATACTAAATGTATGGTTTGGGTCTTTGTTAAGTCGGATGCCCTGTAAGTACTACAAGCTCTATCCTATCCTCGGACACTGAAGCAGTATTGATTGATGTATTATTGAGCCGTTGGGCTATTGATTGGGATGTTTTGTGGTGTCCTAGTGGGACAGTAGATCAGGAGGTCAGGCCCAGTGTCCCAAGCAAAACACCGTCCTTCTTACTGCAAGAAAGGCCAGTGGACCATACAGACCCAAGGACCAGTCAGTGTACATGTAGGTGTATGTCCAAGGGGAGCTCATTTACTTACTTTGAAGAAGAGATGGACTGCATTCAACTTCACGGAGGATGATGGTAATTTGTTGAAATTTTATAATTTGCTGTACTTTGATGGCTAGTTACAACCTAAAGAGAAGATATGTGTGTACTACATTATGTAGTGGCACAGTGAGCCACCTTGCACAGTGCATAGTAGTGAAAAATAATCAACTAAAAGTAGCAATTTACTGATTCGTGGTATTCTTGAAACTATACTAGCCTACAGTAGTAGATTACTAATTATGCAGCACTTAATTTTGGCTTAGCAAGATTTCATGAAAGTAGCCCCTGATTTGTATTTTAAGGTCTACATGTATGTAGTGTGTAACTGTTCCTCATATATAGGTTTTATTTTATGTTTAGGAAGTTGTTATAATGGGATAATAGGATATAACATGGGTGGTTGTGTTTTTATGATATTTACTTATTATTTTGAGTAGTGGATCAGTATGTTGAAATAAAATTATTATAGGTCCTGCTTTGTCTTAGTTTGAGAGCACATCAGTTCCTGAGTCTGAGAAGGTATAATAGAGCCTTAAAAATGTGCATTCAGACAATGGCACCATAGAGAATAGAGTGTGCCATGCATGTAGTAGTAGGGTTAATCAAACTGGGAATATTTTAAAAATATTAAATACCATTCTTTTGAATCTTGAAATGTGGGGAGTCTGACTGAAAAAATGGATGACTTACTGGTTATTAATAAATCACAATTTATCTCATTTAATGAACACATACAGGTACACGTAAGCAACCTTGAAGTTTTGCCTACAAGTACATGCAGGAAAAAAATGTTATTGTTGCTGAAGTATAGTGAATGTTCAGCTGTAGACATGACCCATGAGGTTTACATGTATTTGCCTGTCTAACTCTTGTTTTGCTATCTTCAGCTGCTGTCTTGAAAAAAAGTAGCTTATTATAAAGATCTTGGCATGTTTCCATGTTTCCCTATTAGCATGTGAATGTCTCTATCTGACAAGCATTCTTTGTAATGTATTGCAGAACAGAATAAATACAAAATGATTATTCTTCTTACAATGTATGAGCAATCATGAGAATAAAGGCAAGTTTGTTGATCTAAGTGGATACATAAACATTTTGTATCAATAAATATTAGTTCTTCATCAACCTAGGAACGAGGATCCGGCTTTGGAAACTAACACAACATGTATTGTATGCATGTAAAATGCAATACAAAGTGCAAGCACTGATGAGGTTGACTCATGCGTGTCAGCATTGGCTTATTTGCTAACAACAATAACACTAGATATGAAAACAATATCTTGTGAGAATGCATTTCCCAAGAGTCGGACGGGCATACTAATGCATGTACGTTGTCACATGGTGTGTGCAGGATTTGAAGACGCAAGTCTTGGGTTCCTGCCAAACAATGCTGGTCGGGTACACGTAATTCTTGAGGAAGGTCTGACGACGATTAAGACCTCGGATATTGTATGTAGCCATACCACTGACACCACAGCAGACTGCAAACTGTGGTTTGTCTGTTTAGTGGGACCATATACTCTGCATGGTGTGCTCTGGAGCTGATTTGATACATGTACACGGACATGTACTGTACAGTGGTTTTCCTGTCTTTCTGTTTTGTTGAACTTCTAGCCTTTATACAAGGCATGAGGAGTATGTACTACATCTAATGCTAATGAAACATTTCTTAGATTATGGAGAAAGGCTAGATCATAATCATGTACTCTGTTAAAATCACCCCTTCCAATTTCCTCACCCAACCTACATACATGTACATTGGCATCATGTAATTAGAGTCGTGATATAGAGGTTTTGAGTAAAACTAATGAAGACAATATTTCAGCAAGAGTTGTGGAATTTTTGCAATAACATTTGCTCAAACGTCATTCCCCACCTACATCTTTTCTTCATACATATCATAGGCACTCTTTCTATAGCTACATGTATCAGCTTTCATTCTTTTCTACCATTCTTTGCTTTTGTGCAACATATCATGCCTACATTTAGTATTCTGCTGATCTCCCACCAGTTCAGTATTTCTTTGATTTCCTATAATGTATTATTTTACTGTTAATTATCAAAGCTTGGAACAGTTGTTAGAATTTTGTTTTTTGAACAACTCTTAATTTGCAGACATACATGTGTTAATAAAGTGAATCTGTACTAACTAAGAGGCTATTTCCATCTCTGACTGTGATGGCAATAACATACAAGTGCTGGTTACATGCAATGTACTTTACAAGTGCCTTGTTTCACAATGTGCTATTTAAAGCAAGATAATTGTTTACATAGATACTAGATCAGGTTGCTGTAAAGTGCAATGTTCTAACATGTGACAGGAGATAAACAGAAGGTTATACATGTATACATACATACATACATACATACATACATACATACATACATGTACGTGTTCATGTACTACATGTAGTTACATACTGTGATGCTATACAGATGATCTCTACATGCGATGTTGATATTTAAACATTTATGATACTTTATCAAATGTGGTATTTTTTAGTGCCACGAGGAGCAATAGTGCTCTCACAAATATAATGCTTGGCTCGATCCTGGGAGCAAGCCTAGTACTTTGTCTGGCTTATTTGAGACAGACTGCGTGGGTTGTGGAGGAGACAACAAGGCCGTAAAGTCATAATGCAAGCAGAGGGATGACTTGTAGATTGCTCAATAGATGCATATTGCCGAAACATTCAGGCAGATCAATTATTCGTATTCCTTATCCCTGCAATATGAAATGCCATTTTAAATCCTATATCATGAGCTTGCCTCACATACTACGCTGCTTTACAGAGAAAGCATGCATAGGATTTTCATGGAGAGTGACTTTGAAATGTCATTGGACATGGTAATTTGCTGTGCGTTTGAGGCTCTTGTGTCATTGACAGGAGTATTTTAGGTACCGTTCATGCGCAGAATTCAAGGAAAAGGAAACAACAGTACTTGGCAGGTCAACGCATGGCACGTAACAAGCAACCCATAATGATGGCATGTCCATGTATGCTCACAGCACTGTCAGTTTCGTTGGTTGTTATGGCTTATATTTAGATCAACACACCTTTCAGCACATCTTAAGCACTGTAACAAAGAAACTTCCTGTGATTAGATTTTTAAACAGAGGTTTCATGCAAAGATTTCTTATACACAAATTAAGAATTATTAAATTTTGGTAGAATAACTCAAGGGGCTGAAATTAACAAACATCATACAAAAGATGTTCCCTGTCAATTTTCATTTCTGTGTTGGATTTTGGTTTGCAGGATTTCAATCTCCCTGTGATATCATAACCACAGGCGATGAATTGTGGGAAAGAGGAGTGGGATAGCTGGATAGGAAAATCTTTGTTTGACCTTGTCAGGCTGGGCTGGCGCAGTGTGCATTCTTGCCTCATTCTAGTGGATAGAATTAGTAGTAGTGGATAAAGCCCCTGTCTGCATTCCTGCCTGCATGGGTAGCACAAGTAGATCGCTAGCTCGTGCCTGGGAGTTGACCTGAACAATGCACCCACACAAGCTGCCGCCATCAGAAGACCAATTCACATTTGCCTTTATCACCACACAGAAAATCAATCTAGGTTGATTTGATGGCAGAGAGCAATTTTTGCCATATTGTACAGATTGTCTGTGGAAGAGAATTTTGACGACAGTCCTGCAATGTAAATACTTGTATTATTGGCTAAGGAGGATCCCATGAGATATTAAATAAAATGGTGAGCAAATTGTAGTCCATGGAATCATGCTCAGACTCAGATGTATACATTTATTTAGCTCTGCATTTATGCCAGGTTTACAAGTCGGCCAGCTAATACACCTACATGCAAGTGAGGGAAAAACAGAGTGGCTCAGGATGATAAACCTACTGCAATGCAAACCATAACAAATACTTAGAAAACAAAACAACCATGCTATAATGTAGAGTACATATAAGCCTACATTCCACACTAGCAGAAAACGGGAATAAGATGCATCATGGGTATTTCACATGCAGCCAAATAGTACTGAGTAATGTATAGAAACATAATTTATTTTTGTTTGACAAAATATTGTCCTGTGCAAATTGAATAGTGTGGAGGTGAGCGTATAGGTGCAAAATAGGAGTCTTGACTAGACAAGAGGAAGGCAAGGTTCAGTGCACTGCCCCAGATTGCTGGTTCATGAGACCCTGGGGATGCTGGCTAGCCTTCAGTGCAGGTGCCACCCTCAGCTACATGTACAGTACTGATAATGGAGAGATCCATGCATTGATCATCCTCTTTCTACTTTCCTTTTGTCTAAGAGGGCATATGGTCCAGTTCTATCTCCCTGGTCTGATGAGCAGTGATATTTTGGTCTTTAGTGGGATTATCTCTATCAGCTTTGGCCTAACTATCTTGCATTGAGAGCTCATGTCAGTCGTTGAAAGGTTACATGTACTTTTGTCATTAACATGTTTCTGTTTCCTACCTAAGAGGAGATCACCTTTATTTAATGGGAGTGAATGGAAACTGTTAATCATGTTTTATCTCTATCCAAGTGTGCATATAGGTGTACATAAGTGTGCTGAGCATGCAAGCCTGTAGGTATTTCAGGGTACTGCATACCGTATCGACCGGCAGATAAGACGCCCTCGCACATAAGACGCACCTCGACTTTGAGCACGCAATTTGAAAAAAAAAAAAAAAATCGGGTCTCACGTACATGTATACACATGTATGGGACTATGCATTGTGTGACAACAATCAACATCCAACAACAAAATAGATGGCTTTGATAGCCTGACACAATAACGGTAATACGATCTCAATCACATCATCAGCATAATTACCAGTTCAAAGAAAGCACCAGAACTAGTATTTGTCAGAGATACCACAAAGAAACCGCTAGCTAGAAAGCTAAGCCCTAAGGATAACCTCCGTTAGATCAGAGCCGCTATTGTTGCTTTGTTCCAGCCTCCAGGTGGCGCTGTACAACTTTTCGCCTCGGAGATAAAAAAAAAAAAATCTCCGCGGACGATAATGTGTACAGCGCCACCTCGAGGCCGGATCAAAGCAACAATAGCGGCTCTGATCTAACGGAGGTTATCCTTAGGGCTTAGCTTTCTAGCTAGCGGTTTCTTTGAGGTGTCTCAGACAAATACTAGTCCTGGTGCTTTCTTCGTACCTGTAATTATGCTGATGATGTGATTGAGATCGTATTACCGGTATAATGTCGGGCTATCAAAGCCATTTATTTTGTTGTTAAATGTTGATTGTTGTCACACAATGCATAGTCCCATACATGTGTATACGTGTAAGTTTGAAAGACCCGACTTTTTCTAACGCCGTGTATAAGACGCACCCGGACTTTGGCGTGATTTTCAAGGGGAAAAACATGCGTCTTATACACCGAAAAATACGGTAGCCTAGAAGCCAGGCTGCGGAGCTCATGTATACATGTTTCTTCGGATGCACTGCTAAAGCCATTTTTAAAGGGTAGTGGATTTGTGAAACCTTGGTAATTAATTAAATGTAGTAAAAGTCAAGAAATCATAGAAGTAGATTATGGAATTTTTGAAGAACATTAGAATTTTCCAAACAAATCCTGATGGTTTACCTTCATGTGCTACCCCATTGCTCTGCAGTGATATAACTCACAGACATTTTGTTGTTCAATAGACCGTTTTCGTAATGTATGCAAAATGACGTCATTCATAGTTACTGTTGCTACCTCGGTCAAGCTTACCGCTCCTCGCCGTCTTGTCCGCATATCGTTGCGTGCGAATCTAGCGGGTCTCCCGAGGTTTTCGTTTTATTTTCAGTCTTATTTTACCTGAAAGAGCGTTTTTTTATGAGAGGGAATTCTGTGATATCGTCGACATCGACAGGAACTCTTGACGGCATAACTGTCAAGCAGCTCCAGGATTTTTTGTGAAGGATAAGGGTGTTTCTACCACCAGGTATTCGAAGGGTCGGCTTTTTCAGCTAGAGAAATCAGTAGTGCAGCGTGAACACACTTGCCTCGGACACGGGCCTCGCCGGCCCGTCCCACAGCGTAGAGCTTACGCTACGTGAAAATGCAAATATAACTCTCTAAAAAATGAATGCAAACGTATGGGAAGGAATAGTTTCACATACTTACATACAAATTACACCGTTCACCCATAATAAGGTATACTGTATTAAGTTGCAGTTACACGATGGGGTATGTCACTATGTGTTCATCAAACTGTTAAGATTGTTCGGTGGCTTTCTGTCGTTTGGGATGCGGGTTGATGGCTACTAGCTCTCTCACGGGGAGCTGGCCGCACAGCTTTCGCTGTCTTACTTGTTTCGCGCTGCGAGACTGCGGTGCAGCAGCAGGTTCGGGTTGGGTGATCTGTTGTCGCGGCCGGCCATTCCCATAAAAAAAAATACTTGGAGCAAATATAGCTGTCTTTCCTGATTTTGTCTGTTGTCAAGTCCTTTCTTATACATGCTTTGATCCAGAGTTGGCACTTTTCGAGTTTTTTTTTTTGTTTGTTTCGGGAATGGAAGAAATCTTCACCTTGTACATTTTAGGCCGTGCTGCAAATACCGAGAGCCCCATATCCCGTGGCAGCAGTGGTTCACCGAGATTATCGCCGATTATTGTCTAACTTTCTTCTAAAAAAAATAACTCTCCCCTGAGAAACTGAACTCCTGACAATCTTAATAATTGTTACATGCCAGCTGTGTAAATCTGATACATGCATTGACCACAACGAGGTCTTATACTCTTAATTAGTTCAAAGAAAAAAGTGAATTGAGTGCATTGTACCCGCAACCCATGCATTGTGGGCGATAGTTCATAAGTCACGGCAGCGTACGCGGTCACGGCTGCACGGCTATAGCTCGCCGCAGCAGTATCGGGGCAAGGGCCGAAACGGGCGCTAATGGAGACGTAGAAATCACTTTTTTTGACGAATTCAACGGCAAAGAAGTTGTCTAGGGTTAGAGTTAGGATCAGAGTTAGGTTTAGAATTAGGTTTAGGGTACGGGTTAGGGTCAGGTTTAGGTTTAGGGTTCAAATTTATAAAATAAGTGCGAAAGTATGGATACACTTATGAACTAGCGCCGCATTGTGTACTTCGTATGCGTGCGGTACGGTACGGTGCTGACGACAGGCAGCGTTTGTTTGTCCGAGGTTGCGGCCGTGTGCAAAATTAAAGGTCTTGTGCATACATTACGAAAACGGTCCATTGAACCAAGCATAAACAAGACCAATGCCGTGGAGCACCATTTGTGTGAATTGAAAATGCAGAGCAGGATTATAGTGCTATGAAGTTTTAAACATGAAGAAACTTCCTAATGTATTCTGATTTTTCTGAAAGGTTTGTCATGTTTCACAGATTGTCTTACATGTATTTTCCTCAACTGAACATAGCTTGGGTTAATTCCTCTGTAAGCTAGGACGTGTAGCATATTCTTTCTGCCATCTTTAGATGTAAGAGAAGTTGGTGTGAAAACCTTAGCTCAAGTGCCCAGGCTCCATTTTGGTTGTTGCAGTGCATCTGAATTCTGCAGACTCCCAAGCCTAGAAGCCAGGCTAGATAGTGAGCTAATCTGAGCACCCACTATTTATAAAGTGCTGTTGATGTATCCTATGGTGATACCCTGAGAGAGTCCCATGGACCCTGGGAGTTGACCCCCTCATGGCCCCTGTAACTTCTTTTGTTTGTAAACAATAACCTGGCAAATCCACCTGTGTGTAGTCTCCAAAGCAAACCCACCATTGGAAGTGTACCTTTATCCAACAAAGGAATGTAGAAGTTGGTGTCAGAATTAGTCAAGCCTTATGCATGTTATGAGAGTAGGTGCCCTTTGTTCAAGGAGTTTCTCGTTGTTAACTGAATTCTGCTGTAGAAAGGTCATGTGACTGTGACTTGTAAAGTCTGGCTTAATTGCTTTTCTTCATGTGGTCTGGATGAAGAAGACTAGATGGTGGCCACCTACTGGAGTTATTTGTGTCCTAGTTATCCAGGTTATCTGCAATAGAATTTGAGAGCACACTGAGTATTTATTTTCCGTCAGAGGACAAGAGAGGACTCTGTTTAGAAATAAGAGACATGGAAAACTTTATGTATTGATATATGTACATTGTCAACCCAAGCCTTATGCATAGTCCCAAATCGTTCCAAGAAAATGGATGGGTTAGCCTCAAAGAGTGCCAAGTTCTCTCTTGACATTCTGCATCTGGTGTGCTTTTGTTCAGGTGGCAAAAAATGTACCCATCTGGCAGACACCTTTGACATTCCAAGTTTATCTCTGATTGATTTGCTCTCTCCTGTGAGATGACCCAGCTTGTGGCAATCTGATATGTTCAGAGGCAGTGGTCCTCTATGACCATGCCAAGGACGAGATCATTGTTCTCTATTGAGTTGTTGCAGTCAAAGGCCTCCCTGACCTTGGTTCATCTTCAACATTGTCTTTGCCACATTTAAACTCATTTACCCAGAGTTTTAATGCGGCATATGAAGGGGCATGTTCACCTAATGTGTCCATAATGTCCTTATGGATCTCAGCAGGGGTCATGCCCTTCAGCTGCAGATACTCGATGACAACCTGATACTCAAGTTTGTTCATTTTTTATGAAGAAGTTGATACAGAAAGTTTAGGAACCTGTAGCCTTTTAAACAAGGATAAAAATTGATATGACCAAGAAATTTGGTGGGTAGGATTTAGATATGTGAAAGATTTCATGGACCAAATTTTGGTCTTCATATCTTAATCCTTTCTACGTTAGGTTCAAAACTTTTCAGTTGCCCCTCATACTTTGATTATGTGTACTTTGGAATCACAGTGAATGTTTCCATGAAATAGACTTTAATACTTGTTTATATGTAGTCTGTAGATATATTATCATTTTGCTGAGCAAATCTGTTGCAGATTGAGATTAGGTACTTATGGGGATGGTTTTCCCCACTTTTTATGTGAGTACATTATTGTACAATGGAATTTTATGCCCAGGGTTGATACAATGGCAATGCCGTGATCATTTGCCCCTGACCTGAATTGACTGTACATACACTGAACAATGCTGTTTGTTTTCCAAAGCCCCTGCATAGTGAGATACCAGAGGTATGTGGATGGTTTATGGACATATTTCAACAAATGATTTCCAGATTTCCATACATTGCTTGATCTTTGCCTCTGCTTTCCATCCTTACCTTACCCCATCTCATATGTCCCCTCTCTATGTCCATTTATCTCTCTTTTTTCTTGTCCCCATCCCGTTACCGACCTTTCTGTCCTTGATGGTCTATTTGTTAAAGGCTTTCTCATGTAATTATGGCAGAAAATACTAATTCAAGATGAGAGCTAGTATTAGAAATATGAGTAGGAGTTAAATTTTATATGTATATTTCAGAATTGAAAGCCAACAAACATCTGCATACAATGTAATATGTCCATTTATTTCTTTGGGTCTGTTTCAGAACTGGTCACATGCTGACCCATCGCAGCAAGAAGCCTTATGAGTGTGCTGTGGATAACTGTGGCAAGTCGTACTGTGACATCCGGTCCCTCCGGCGGCACTTTGAGTCCCAGCACCCCGGCATGGTCATGGAGGACAACATGAACTACACTGGTGATGAGAAGGACCCAGAACTCATGGCCGCTGAGGCTGCAGCCGTACAGGCCAATCGCCAGAACCCCTCCTCCCTGATGCGTGGATCCCCTGGAGCAGACTTTGGTATGAGCCTGGGCAACCAGCAAGACCTCAACCAGTCCGGCTCCAGTCAGGACGGTAACACGGACAGTCCCGGGTCCAGCTCCAGCGCTGCACTCCAGTCGCTGGCTCTCGCTGCGCAACGTGTCCAGAACAACCCAGACCACTCGCCCAGTCAGGTGCAGCTAGCCTCACAGGACATGTCTGCCATCTACCGGCTGGACTCCTACGCCTCCCAGATGTTTGGGGGCAACCTCCCCAGCAGCATGGCCCAGTCCATCCTGAGTGGGGGTGTTGGTGTCAGCGGTGGGATGGCTGCTAGCCTGCCTGTAGGGCCCAGGGAACTCTCCATCCAGGTGCCTAATCCTCGGGTGCAGGGCCTCAGTCTCTCCTCTGGGGTGGGGCTGAGTGGCAATGGCATGCTGCCACATCATTCCCCAGGATCCACCAGGTACCCCAACCAGCTTGGGGGTGATCTGGGAGTCAGCCCAAAGGGTCTTGGAACCTCCTCAACTAAAAATCAGAGATCGTAAGTGAATACTTTTTTGGTCACTCTAAATAGATTGATCTCCATTTGCATATACTGTATTCTTGTAATGTAAGAGTCTTTTGAAAACGTGTATTAAGATTGGTGTGACTTTTTGTTAACTTGGGCAGTTTTTCATGAATTTAAGTTTATTCATCATGTTATCCATCATACATCACAACAATTTTTTTACTGCTTTGGGAATTTTTTTCTTCTGAAAGTGGAATGGTTGATAATTAATCTCCTTTATAACAGAGGACAAATGAAAGTTGGTATGTTGTTCTATAATATTCCTTAAGTAATTTGACATTCTTGTGTTTTTTATGCATTTGTGCAAAATTAAACTTAACTTATGTGCATTCTATTTCTTAGACATGAAAGAGAGCGAATCACTGTGGAATGTGCAGTGTGCAAAAGGACTTTCAAAAGTATGCCAGCTTTGAATGGACATATGAGACTTCATGGAGGATATAACAATGCACGTTCTGAAGGAGGGCCTTCAAAGGTGTCCCCTCCGAAGATAGAAGAGAAACTTGCCCCTCAGTCCTCGCTAAGTCACAGCCAGTCTAGGTCCCTGACACTCCCTCCTGGTATCAACACCATGAATGCTCACTCACCGCTTGGCCAGCCACAAAGCACTCAGACCATGGGGCAACACAGACTGCCTTCAAGAATGGTCGGGCCTGCCTCTACCCCACCTACAACCATGCACCTGTCCTCGGTCTACACCAACACAACTACCTCACACGTGCCTTCATGGCCTGACTACAGGCATTCGCGGCCCGCAACCATCATGAGCAGCAAGCCAACTCCCCACTTGCCGAATCTCAATCTCAACATGTTGCAGGATGAATTAACAACACTCGCACACACTGCTGTGGGGTTGTCGCAGTCCCAAGCCATGCAGAAGCCGCCTCTCCTGATGCAGCAGCCTGCTGCCGCCCCTCCTCCCCAGCACCATCCCCAGCATCACCCCCAGCATCCCCAGCACCACCCGCTGCATCACACCACCGCTCTGCCTATGGATCGGATCCAGCCAGTGATGCCCTTCCCTACCCGACTGCCCATAGCCAGCAAGCCTACGCACCCGCAGAACAATCAGTATGGCCAGGTGATCCCCAAAGAGGAGCCTGCTCCATACCCACCTTCATCCTTTGGGTGCTCCCCGAGCCCTCCCAAGCTGGAGGCCCAGCAGCGGAACTACCCAGATACTGAGCGGCTGCCAGGTAGGCCGCTGGAGTTTCCACAGGAGGGAGGACGGGTCACCCCTCCCCGCTTGGAAGTGAGAGAGGACAGCCGAGGTAAAGATAGGGACAATGTCTTCCGAGACCCGCCGCCCGTTCAGCCGAGCCCAACCAAGAAGAAGTCGCGACCCCCGTCACTCTTCATCCCCTCGTGGGCAAGCACTGTCACCCCTGGGGGAATCACCCCCAGCAGCACCTTCCAGAGCCAGATGCGGTCTCCCCGGGAGATTGGGCTGTACCGCAGTAACAGCAGCACAACCCCGCCCCCGTACACGCCCCCTCCCATGCTGAGCCCGATCAGGAGTGGCACTGGCCTGTACTTCAGTGTGGGGAGTGGCAGCATGCCTGGTAGCATGCCTACCACCACCGCCGTCACACCCAAGTCTGCCTTCACACCCAGTACTCCCAGCATGCTGCAGATGCACAGAAGGGGTAAGTACCAGTTCAAAATTTGTAAAAGCATGTGGTCAAATTAATTGTACACTCACATTGTAGTTATGCTACAATTTTGTTGAAGCATAGATTTGAAAAGAAGTTTTGAAGAAAACATCAATATTGAAATACTTTACATATTATTCATGGGACACAGTTTGTATTCACTCAAGGACACCAGGAAGCATGTACCCCTGATCAGTGTAACCTACCATGGAATGTGATTATCATTGGTTGATGAAAGCATGAAATAGGCTCTAAACCCAACTTATTGAATTATTATTTGCTGTTATTATAATGAGTTTAAAAACAGTATACAAAATTGAGTAAAGTTGAGTTTTTACAAACCTTTTTTTGCACTAAGGAACTAGTAGATTTTTCCAGTGATTTTTGAGTTGCATAAACACATCTTCCTTTGATGCAAATGGAAGAAGTGTGTCACATACGTCACAGATTACCCACACCCATCTCATCACCTCATTACCTTGCCTTGCATTCTTTCCTCTCTGTGTGCTGCCACAGGAAGCATCAGTGCAAGCACGGAGGATTCTGACTTTGCGTTCCCGTCTGAGCCGTAAGTAGACCCTACAATCTTTACTTTACACAGTCATTCATAAGGGATCTTGTTGTTCTTTATTTAAAATCGTCAGTGATCATTACAATGTAGTGCAATGACCTGGTGGGCTGAATTGGACTTTTCATTGGCTAATTGCTCTGTCTGATGCAAAGTTCATCATCCTCTCACTCAAAAGAAGGGAGAGGTTTTAACTATGTTTTGTCCATAAATACAAATACAATTTATTTTTTTACAAATCTGCAGCTCTATTGATACACCTTGAAGTGTCACATTTTGCTCTAAAGATCGGTTACTATGCAATACGAATTCTCATTAATAGTGGTTCTCATTCACTTTATTGAAAAGCATACAGCCGTTGTCTCCTCAGAAAGTGTTATTCTTACAAAATAAAATCACTTCAGAAAGCTGTTACATTGTAATAAAGGTTTGTTTGTTTGTTTGATGATACATGTATGTTATAGGGGGGACCATTACATTACAAATGAGATTAAAGTAATGCGTGGCACACATGCTGGATAAAACTTGTCGGAAGCTCAGATATATGTAAAGCACATGTGATACATGTATTTAAAACAAAGTACATACATGTTCCAGTTGTTTCTGGTTTGTTCTTGGATATGAAGAACACCCACACATGAAGCCAGTGGTAGACAAGTCTATCCAGGGTAGTATAGGTGATCGGAAGTCAGAAGGGAGAGAGAGTTGTATAGTGTTGCAAAGAAAGAGAGGAATATAGAGATAGAGAGAGGAAAGAGGAAGGAGGGGGGTGGAAAGGATTAAACAGAAACTGAGACAGAGTGAAGCAGACAGACAGAGACACCCAGGTAAGGGAGGGATAGAGAGTCTACGTCTTCTGGAAGGCCTCGAGCAGTTTATTTTAGCTGGAGTGGTGGAAAGCTTCCTCACTTAACCTTCCTTGCTGTATAATACACCCACGCATTTCTTCTAAATGATGCTGGCCTGGTACAGGGTTTCTTCATCTTACGTGGTCCTTAGAGGAGAATAAATCATGTTGATCAGAATGAAGTCAGTGAGGGTGAGCGAAGTTTTTAAAAATAGTACACAGATATTTAAAAGTTTGCTCTTCTTTAAATACATTTTTATTTTGAAGAATTCCTAAGAAAATAAATTGTGTCATTTATGGACAATTTGGAGTAGGTTGTGTACAGAAGTTTGACTGATTGTCATACAGTAGTTCTTCAAGGACAGGATTTCCTGGATTTCATAAAAAACGGGGAAAACATGATAGCCTTCATGTATAATTGTAAATCTTGAAAAGCACTCCAAGCGATCTGTATTATTCAAGGTAATTTATAGATGAATATACTCACGTCCACAATATACTAAAAACATTGTCAATTCGAGAAGTTCTGCAAACTACAATTCAAAGCCTAGCAGATGTTCAAAGATGATGTTATCTTTCCAAAAGTGTAGTTATTGAAATTTTCTTTAGATAAGGCATAACTGGTTGCTTTATTTTTTTTGTATACAGTCAAACCTGTCTATAGCGGCCGCTCAAGGGAAATCACAAAAGTGACCACTATAGACAGGTGACCACTGTAGACAGGTCGGCGGCCATTTTGATTTTGAGCATGGATATGTTTTGCACTATGTAACCTTCATGCTGCAACATAATTTATTGCTTACGTATGATATACATACATCTTATTTTTATGTGATATATAAAAAGTATTTTATCGTGTTTTCGTTCAATGAGAAATATGAATAAACCTGAAGGCACTTTTTCATTATCTGTGTGTGCGATTTTGTGTGAGATCTGTGTATTATTTCTTTTGTGCCCTGAAAGGGGCCCAACCAGTTGGCACGGTAAAGGGTCATGAGCATCCAAGGGTATGTTTGTTTAATCTAGATCTGCAAAAAGAAGAATGAAACACAATATCATGCCATAAATTTGTCTTCAGTGTTCGAACAAAAATGAATAATCAAGCAGATCACTCGTAGAAAGTGATTTTATGTAAACTGTATCAAATGCGTCATTATCAGATGAATATCTTAATTCAATATCATATTTTCATCGGCTGTCTCAACTCTCGCGAGTCTCGGTGATAAATGCTATGTTAGATATCTTACGCCACGAAAGGCAAATTCTATTTTAAGTGATGAAATAAATGTGGTTTAGCAGAGAAAACACATGTTATCGGATTTCTTTAAAATCTTAAGTTAATGTGCATTTAGTTTCTTACGTTTGGGATATTCATAATGTCTTGACCATGCAGCACTGCACGACCTAGCACTGCGATGGAACCACACGCATACATTAGTACGGGCGGGCGTAAATCGTTTAAAACTTTGAACAGAATTGTTAACTTTGTCAAATAAACAGAATCCTGAATTGAAATACCCTTCTGAAAAAAACCCGGAAACATTCGTTCATTACAAAAATCTGCAACTTATTCATGTCCACATTTTGAAAAGAAGAGAATGGAGCTCCTCCGGCAGCCTACCGGATATTAGGAAAGATAGCAACAAGGGCCGCGTATGATGAAAAGCCCGCTTGCTTGGGCATTGGCGTTGCTTTGAATAGTGAATAAACGGCATAACAATTTCAAAAGAACGACAACTTGCCGAAAACAGGAACCTGAATTAAAATACCCACGTTAATGATAATCAAGTATTCTCTTTTTCGTTGTTAGTAAGAATCTCCTCATCTTCGTGTCTATTGTTTCTCTCTCCGATCGATTGACAGCTAGTGCAAATGCCGTGCAGAGTGCACTCTTACTTCGTCTAAGGTAGCACGATAAATATTAATTTCAATTAATAAAAGAAAAAAATATATACGGCTACAAATGCACATTAAAATATATCTTCTATCTTGACATATTTTATTTAATCGAGAAATATTCTTTATCGTGTCTTTTAAAATATTTTTGCCTCAATAATTTCCAAACGGGAGTTGATTGAAGTAAGCAACTTATTCCATAGGCACATCGATGAGTTTCGAGTTTACAGCCTAGCTGTGTGCTTCTGAGATTGCGAACGCTGAAGAACCGCGCGCTGCTGCCAGCTTGCAGAAGCGCATATCGCGGATCCAGATTGGTCTGGGCATGGGCTGAGAGCGCGCGCGGGGCCGGGGCCGAGCGAGGATCCGGGGTATTATTCATCACAACAATAAAAGCATGGGATGCAGAGTCTCACTAAAAAAACTCACACCGGACATCGGGATTTCATTGATTAGGGTAATCAAGTTAAGATCCTGCTTTTTGTTTGGCAAGGTCTCTTACAAGTTTCATACAATTCGAGAATGTGTTAATGAGCTGTATTACGTCATGCAGCTAGAAAGCAGGCTTTTCATGCCTCAAGCTTTTCACGGCCGTTTAAGTTACATCGCATCGCAAAAAGCCAACTTTCCACGCCGATAGGGACGGGTGATTTCAGAATTGGTGGCCGCTATACACAATAAAATTTTGGCCGAGGGAGACAAAATGGGTGGCCGCTGGCCGCGTTAGCCAGGTGGCCGCTATATCCAGGGTCTTTAACACTGAATTTCTCTGCGGAGGAGTCGAAGGTGGCTGCTATAGGCAGGTGGCTGCTGAATCCAGGTGGCCGCATAGCCAGGTTTGACTGTATTAACATTCACAGCTAATATAACAAAGATTGATTTTAAAGTTGGGAGTCCATAGTATGTTCCCATTTGAAAAGCACATTCATGCACTCGCATAAAACAGAATGAGGATGAAAACAAATAAAAAAGGAGCTGTGAGTCACTGCCTACTTTGCATGAAGAAATGAAACAAAATGTAGCCACTCTGGCCAGATGTAGCTTCCTATTTCCGAAGTGTGCGTGGGTGTCCTTCTTTCTTGTTCTTGGCAGAGTGTGTTGCAATATGAAAGGGAAGGAGAAAGTCAATGAGACGCTATATACAGGCATAGCAGCCAACTAGCAGCCCTGAAGGATATCTAGGTCATTGTTAATGCCTGGTTGTGAACCCCATGAACAAACAGAGGGAAGCGGATGAGGGAACGAGGAAGGAATTTCGTCACTGGGAGTCTACTTCCTCTTAATTGTATTATTCAGGGAAAAGTCAGGGTCACATGATAGATCAATCCCTTCCTGCTCCGCGGGGCCTTTAACTCGTCTATGACCAGTCATTAATTTAATGCTTCCTAGTTTTCCTGATGAAATGCACCGCTTGCCTCTGGGAGGAAGTCTGACCGGTGCTGTATTCCAAGTAGAATATGCATATTCACACAGACAGAAGAAGATTGATTTTTATGCAGGATCCGAAAGTCAGCTGAAAGAAAATTATGGATTCTTGGGAAGAAGGATGAACAATTATGAAAGTGGGGGAAAAAACCAACCCACACATTTTTATTTCCCACTGAAATAGTGGTGATCGAAACGTTTGCACCCACGTCCGGTAAGAGTCACTAGAACTTGGCGAGGGAAGGCAAAAGGAGGGTACCATTACATCATGACAGGATGGTCTTGTGAAAGGGCCTTTATGAGCATGAATCATCAGATTCAATATCTGCTGCCTTCAAAATAATATCTTGGTCATTCTGCATCATTCCTATATTGTACAGGAATGTTGGAAACACATTAGAGAATTTCTAATGCAAACTAAGTACAACAGATATGTATTACAAAATGATTGTCCATACTCAATGTGAATCAGGTTGTACTAGTGGCTATTTTTTCCTTGGGTTGGGACATGCTAGTCTCATTAGTTCAGCCTGTGTAAGTTGAGATCATCTGGCGGTTGAAGGAAGTAGCGAGCATGACCTCTTGTCTGTGTTAGAACGATTAATACACAAATGTCTCTATCAGTCAGTTGATAGTCTGTTGGGTAAACTTTAAGGAACTCCCCACCACGCACAATCTCAAATACCATAACAAAAGTTTTAGAAACAAAGGTTTCTTAAATGGTGACCATCATATTTTTTATGTGGAATAAGCTTCAATTTTCAGAGTGAAGTAACTCCGTAATGTGAATAGAACTAAACTAAACCTTAACACTAACTGTAAGGTTATGGGAAGTACATGGATTAGATGACTAGATGTGTAATATATTGCACATAATGATTTCAGAAAATGTGGGTGTAAATATATTTTGTTCAGGAATAGAATAAGAATGACTGAAATGTGTTTGTTGATCCAGTAGCCACATGGGTGTCCTTAACTATGAAAAAAATGTTCAGGGGGGCATTGTATGCTAATGTTGTCAAACTTTTATATGAGGAAACGTTGGAAGACATGAGGATTGGTCTCGCCCACATGCAGTCTAAAACGCCATGTACCAGTGTGTCTTGCAGGAAGTCAGGCCCACATGACACTGCCCCAGACTAACAAAGGGCAACAAATCTAATTATGCAGCAGTACAGACTTGAACCAGCCACTGGTCAGTTGTTAATAGAGGAAGTAGACAAACCCAAATGCATTGTCCCATGTCCTCTGTGGATGGTTGGTTGCAGACTGGGAGATTGTGAGAGCACTGATGGTCTATCACGGTATCAGTCCAAACCGGCCTTTGTACACAGAGATAATGTAGTTGTGGTGTTAGTCATGACTGCTGGACTGAGGGGTATCTGCCCCCTAGTTACCCTCACTGAGAGTAGGCTCCGTCATTCAGGTTGAGGTCACAGTGATAGTGGATATCCAGGCAAGGTCGTAGCCTAGTGTGTAGTGTGATCATGTAGTATGGGGACTTGCAGTAGGACAGTGCCTGCATTGGCCGTGGTGGGGAAGCGCTTTGCAAACAAGTAAGTTAGAGAAAGGGATGAACGTAAGGGCCATCAAGTGTGTCATGCAGTTTCTATGGTAATGTCTTTGTGCTGCTCTGGGGATGAAAGAAGTTCAGTGAGGAACTTTGAAAGAGGAACAAAGTTGATGTCCCAGACATTTTCATGGTATTACCTTGAAATATGTTGACTTTTTTTGTGTGAAAGATTTTATGTTGCAATTGAGGAAGGAGCAAATTAATACACAACTGAGGTTTCTGATGACTATCAAGAGACATGATTAGCAAGTTAATGTCAAGATACCATACAATAATTGAAGTAGATGTGTATCACATGCATGTTACGTACTCTTCATGTTGCATCATGTGATGGACATTTCTTCCCTTTTGTGTGTCCCTCTTTCTCTGTTTAGACACATCAATGTTGGTTGTGAGTACCAGGCGGCTGTACCTGACTTAGGTAAGTTAAGAAACTTGAATAAAATGTGCTCTTGTGTATGCCTGTTATTTACAGCTGACATTCCCATTTGTTGTACACAATTTCCTCCTTGTGCTTGTTTTGCTGTTTCTTACAAAGGGCTCTGGTTTGTTTTGTAAATTTTGTAGATTTGTTGTATTAAAGCCAGGAAAAATGTGAAATGCCATTTACCACTTTTTGCTGATCTTATGTATTCTACATACATTTAGAAACATTTTGATATATAATTGATATTTCTGTTTACATGTGCAGTATTAACATTGATGAGGGGTTTTTTCAGTAGTGGAGCCTTACCCTTGTTTTTTTTCTCTATTTATGTCTGGTCTTGTTGTGTTCCCAGTGAAAAGTAAAGAAGAGGTTTTGGAGAAGCCTGACTGGAGAGAAGGGAACCTGGTGTGGGATCCAGCCATAGAGCAGAAATACTCTGAGAGTGAATGTAAGTCAAAACCATGGCAACATAGTGACACTCCTTTCCTCCTGCTTATTCAATATTTGTATATTGCTGAGTCCATCAAAATAGATGATTTAGTTGAGTTGAAAATGCAGCTTTTGTGGTTATAAAGGCTGCGCTTGCTAAATTGAAAAAAAAATACTGGATAATGTTGATAAAAATGGCAGGATGTTAATCATGAAGTAGTGTGGAAGTGTAGATTTCAGCCCTTTTTATCTCTTTTGTGGGTATCACACCCATGTTCGTTTGGTTATCACATGGTTTACTTCCACTTGTAATTGTACCCTCTGAAATAGACAGAGTTTGGAGAGACTGATGGCCATGACAGACACTGTGGTGAAATGTCTGTTGGATCAGGTCGGAGGTAGAGATAGTTGAAGGGAAGCTACCGAGGCCAGTGTATAAAGAGCAGGCCAGTATGGTCTGGCATTGAACCCGGGGGGTAAACCCAACTGTGTAATCCGTTTAGCATGTTCCCATTGCCTGGATTAGTCTACACATCAGCTCTTGTGTGTGGTTCACACTCTACGAATAATGATTGGTTTGTCAGTAAATGGACATAGTCATAGCTATTCCAGTTTGTGTCATGTTTCTGTCAAAGAAAATAGTTTTAACCAGGAAAGAACTATCCCCATGCCAAATCATTTTTTTTAAGAACTGAAGGAAAGGTGAAGTCAAGTGAGCTGTTCCTAATTTGTACAAGTATAGAACAATATAGAAAGCTTGTTATTCCAATGTTCTCATAGATTTAGATGTTCTTGATTAATGCACATAGACCTTCAAACTTTTGGATATTATATTTTTATTTTCTCCTTGAGCGTTCTTTTGAGATGTCAGGCATGTGCCAAGGAGCTGTCAGTACTTTAGAAGGCATTTTTTCCCCAAGACCAAGCTTCTATCGCAAATCTCTGACTATGTAGCTAGAAAGCTGTCTCTTCATGCTTCGTGAAATCATACTGTAACTGTGGAAAGGAAAAAAAAGAGATAAAATTACAACATTACAAGTACAATAATTGACAGGTTTGGCATATTCCCTGAATCATGACATATTACCTAGATATTAAATGGGAGTATTTGGGAGAAATTATTGCTCTGTAGCCAGGTAACCATGAAATTGAATTTCTTAATCAGAAATGTGAAATCTGGGCCCTGTAACATAAAGGTTTGTGATCAATCACAAAATGGCAATGGCCAATCAACATTATTGTTGCATGCACATTTTGTTCGAAAGGCTGACCAGGAACCAATTAGAATTCGTCTTTCAAATTTGCAATTGATCGCAAACCTTTATTTTACAGGGCCCTGGGCTCAAGTGACTGAATATACCATGTACTTTCAATAGTAACATTAGAAAATAATGAACATTTCTAATGCCCTATATCTATCAAATCTGACATTTCTGGCACATGAGAGATTTGATACTCCTGGCACATGAAAGTCTCTCTGACACATAAGTGAAACATTGCTCTGATTATAAGCTGATGTGGCGTGTATTCATGGAGATGGGAGTCCAGAGGTAGGAAGGGACAAGAAGGAGGAATAGATGCTGGAGCAGAGACTAATATTGTGGTTAAGTCTGTGGCTTTGATGGGATTGAAAGGTGACAGTGTAATAGCCTGGATGCATAGTACATGTACAATCACTTCTGGAAATAGATGTGATTGTATTGACAGTCATATTGTTGACATGTATACATTCCATGTGCATACAGTATGTGTGAAATAGATTAAATGTGTATTAATACTTGCAAGTACAAGAGAGCAGTTATGATGTACGTGAATATTATTCTGTCTTTTTATTTTGTTCCCTTTTGAAACTTTTTTTGTGTATATGTGTATATGTACACAAACCTACCTGTAAGGAATTTTTTTGTTTACTTTCCCACTTTCCTTTTCCCCTCTTTTTTCCTCATACCATTTTCCTTACTCCATATATCTTTCTCCTTCTCTCTTTCCTTCTCTCTCTTTCTCTCTCTGTCTCTCCATCTATCTCTATCTCCACTCTCTCACTGTCTCTTCTGCCCTCGTATCTGTTCCCTCATTACCTCCTTTGCTGCCTCTGTTACTCCCTGCAGTGAACAGCTTCTTGACGCTGGCTACGACCCCCAGCCTGCCAGCTGGGGCCAGGAACATTGAGTATGCGCATCACTGCCTATACAGAGCCAGGGGAGACATCGAGGTAAACAGGATTTCTTCTATCACAGAAGAAAGGAGACCGTTGCTTGCTTGTTTCCTTAACATAATCAATTATATTCATCTAGAGAGCAAAAGCAAAAACAGCTGTAGCATCTATCAGGGAAAAATGTTGGATTTATAATTAGATAGTAATTCCAATCAACGGACTCATATTTGTGAGAAATTGGTGTGCAGACCTATTACCAATGATTGCTATACGTCTCTGGCTTTGGGGAGTAATCTGCCCATAATATGTAGCAGATTACACTACTACACAACAATCATTTATCCCTAATCATTGCCTGTCAGGAAATTTCTGTTCATAAATATTACACAAGTCAAGCTGGAGGCCTCTGGTGTAATATTGCCAATAAAACTAACAGTAGCCTTAGGGGGATGTTTGTTTCTCATTTAAAATTAAGTAATGGACAGGGACGGCAGTGTTTCGAAGTTTAACAACCTGATAAAAACCTATTCTTATCCCCTATGCATGTCTGTTTATCTCTTCTAGATGGCGCTACTCATGCTGCTGGATGGCAATGGCCTGGTTCCTGAGGAGGACAAACACATGGCAGACTACAGGTTTGACTGTGAGTACTGTGCTGCAAAATTATGGGTGTACCATAGGGACTCTCATAAATATATCCCCTGTAGATGCTATCATGATAAAGACACCTCGCCCTCATAATGGGTAGTGGCGAACTTCAGATTTGATTGTGAGTACCACACCGCGAAATCAGCTGGGGGAGCTCTCACATAATGTTTCTGTAATACCATGATTATTCTCCTGTTCTTTCCTGAGCTTGTGTATTTGTGGGCTGGGTTCTTTTCTTTATCCACAAATGTTGAGAAAAGTGAGAAACAGTGCACCATATAATGTGGGAATTTCACTGATAACTTCTGCAGTCAAAATTCTGAGCAGTTGGATTCCTAGAATTTGCTGCAAGTCTATGCATGTTTTCAATAAATACAAGTTTAAAGTGTTGATTGTTTTT
Source organism: Arbacia lixula (assembly GCA_963669155.1). NCBI lineage: Eukaryota > Metazoa > Echinodermata > Echinoidea > Arbacioida > Arbaciidae > Arbacia > Arbacia lixula. Next base: position 14,920,554 of record OZ022577.1, on the reverse strand, counting down.
CCTCTTTGATTCCTTTAGTTGCCCAAGAATGGACGGTAGCTGAGAGGAAGCTCTTCAGAGACATGTACAAGGCCAAGGGCAAAGACTTCCATGAAATAGCAAAAGGGGTATGTACAACTGTCAAAGACATTGGGATTTGTATAAACATACAGGGTGGTAATGCGCTTTCACATTTAGTGTTTACAATGTAACACTTCTGCGCCTAATATGATGATACTACCACAGTGTAACCTGTCTATAAATGCTGCTGACATGAGACAAACTCTATGTCTTCATATGAGCAGATGGTCTTGATTTATGTTTTCTTAACTACAGGTTCAGTAAGAAACATTGTTCTAGGAAACAAAAGAAATTTTAGTAAAAGGGCTTTCTGGGGTTATTTTAATTTTACCATGAAATTTTAGGAATACACAGAGTAGTATGGACAGTGTGCTCCATCCTGTAAATAAATGAAAAGCAAAGTCAGAAAAAAAAATGTCTATAGACAGGTGGTCTTTCTGTATGGGTGGTCAGTTTATAAGGTTTCGCTCTACAAGTAATATCAATGTCTATTGAACATTTCCTCTATATTGTCATTCCTGTGCATCAGATGCCAACCAAGACAGTGAAAGACTGTGTTGAGTACTACTACTGGTGGAAGAAGCTGTACCCATACAACCATGATATGCAGAAGTACTGCCACCACAGCGGAGTCAACCCTAACGAGGACATGCGCAGGACAGAGTGTGTAAGTACCAAATACGCTCTGCCTCTTAGCTGGTTAAGCCTCTCAGTACTAAGCCAAGAGAAGCCCATTGACTTATTTCACATCCCATGCACATGTGGTGCTAAGAGAATTAATCCTCCAATGTACTATGTCATTCAAACCACATTAGAGTATGACACATGAGTATGTTTGTGGGACTGAGAGGGTTAATAGCTTCTTGTGCATCAACTGATGTGTTTGTGGCTTTGAACTATGACAACTTCAGGCATGAAACATGTCATCAAATTCCTGTATGCAATAGTAACATACTGCTGAATTGGAGATATTGTAAATAATCACAGTATTCAGTGATATTTATGTATTTGCATGTATATCAGCATATGAAGAAAAGAAGTGTGCTGGAATGTTACATAATTGATTGCGGAATACTATTTTAGCAGCTAGAGAATAATTTACATTTGTAGTGCCCAAGGGGAAGTGTAATCTCTCACATAAATTCTATTGTGTAAACCAGTGTAAGTCTCTCAGGTGAAAACTTGAAATGGTGCAGTCAAACCTGCCAAAAAAGACCACTAATAGAAGCAGTTCAAACAATGATGTGGGGGCTCAGGACGGTTTAGCGTTAGGCCCCTGCAATGCAAAAAAGAGCTCCTATGGAAAAACTACTTTTCCTCTTACAGTGTGTAGGGTCCAGGGTGTTTCATGAAGACATGCTTGCAATAAATCCCCCACACATGATTCCCACCCCTGCCCACATGTTATACAGGTTCAATTACAAGTAAACTACTCTGAAGGATTCAAGCTAGCTAGTTTTTACTGACAGGAAGTCTATATAGACTATGGTCACTGTAGACAAGTTTGACTGTGTATTCAACGGTTGGGTTCAAACACTGGTTGCTGGTGTGCTACCTAGTGTGGACATGAAGTCATCTATGGATACATTCACTGGTACACCTACATAGGTGTGTATAAGGATACTGAGGGGGAAGTTTGAGCTAATGGTTTTATAAGGGTAACCTTCCATGCCCTCCCACACTCATGACATCATTCCATGTTTGCTTTGCAGTGGAAGGTTGAACTAACATGTGTACTTACAACTTGGTGTAACTAACGTGCAAAGTACCATGGAGTGTTAATGATTGCACACTGTCATGTTACAGCTTAAAGGGAATATACTGTACTACGAAGGCAAGAAGTCTTCAAAAAAGTGATCGTGAGCAATCATCTCTCCAATGGTCTTAAATGCATGTATTGTTCATTTTAGAATCTTTGGGGTACTTAATGATTAAATCACAAATCCTAAAAATGTTTAGCCCGAACATTTTGAGGAGTTGTGATTTAATTACTAATTACTCAAAATGTGGATTATTTGAGGGCAAATAATTTTCAGCAAGTTTCTAAAATGAACAAAACATTAATTTAAGATCATTGGCAAGAAGATTGCTCTTTGAAGGCTGTGTGCCTTCCCAGCACAGTATATTCCCTTAAGTCCTATTTTGAATATTAAAGGAAAGGGATTTCTTTACCTAAGTATGGGAAGTGGACTGGAGAAATAGAAGGATCAATAATATTAATATCAGTAAAATTGCAGATCTCACAACATCACATCTTTAAACAAAGTTCTATATTTCTCATCCCATGGAATAGCTTAGTATCTGTAGTGAGTTTTAGATGTCACACTTTTGAAAAGCTGCATATTTCTTAAGTATTCTAAACTGGTGGCTCGGTATAGTCTAGAATGTCAGAGTAGATATTTGTAAAGCTTAATTTTTCTATTTTTTTTTGCCAAAAGATTTCTATTCCAAGTGTTAAATTGTGATGTGATTGCGGAATATATATTGTAACATTTGATTCTATCATGTGCTTGAGTGAGAAAACTATGCATACAATGTACCTCAGCTCTATAGATCATGTAGAATGCATATTAAACTGCTGTTTATGTGGTACATTTCGCAGAGTATTTTTGTGAAGTTCATGCATGCTGATGACTTGTCTTTGTTTTCTCAGTCTGCATTAGCCATTATTTCAATTAAAAATTCAAAGGAGTCCACTCTCTGTGCCAAACTATCTGCGAAAGCTCCACATTTACAGTGTATATTTTCATTTTTGCTGTGCTAAATTGCTGTTCATGTGACTAACACCCTTTTTGCTGGGAATTCCCCTCTTTCCCCCCTTTCCCTTCCCTTTGTTTCTCTCATTTGCTTCCTCTTCCATGCACCACAGGACCTTTACCCCGGTGAGACTTTCCTAGACTATGTGCCGCTCAAAGAGTACCGGCACGATAAGTACTATAGGGGTGGGGCTCCCAACCCCAAGAACAATAACTCTGTGAAACCTTCCTCTAACAATCAGGAGGACAAGGACAAGCCTGCCGCCCAGCAAGGAGCCTTTGTCTGCAACTACCCCCACTGTGAGGCTGTGAGTACCACACCCAGTCCTCTCTCTCCCTCTCACTCTCTCTCTCTCTCTCTCTCTCTCTCTCTCTCTCTCTCTCTCTCTCTCTCTCTCTCTCTCTCCCTGTCTCTTTTTAATTAATGCCTGCCTCCCCTCTCCAGGAAGAGGGCATCATGTGCTTGCCAATGAGAATGTGTTATTGTTGATTCTGTTAGTGGCACTCTTTTCAATCTCTGTGATCTCTTCCATCTCTTCAATCTTTATTTTTTTACTCTTATTTAGTTTCCATACTCAAATGAGGTTAAATTGAAGTAATGTCTACAAAAGCCCTGATGTTTATTTTTGAAGACAAATTAGGCGATGAAGTGCCTGAAGAAATAGTAAAGGTCAGGTTAGAATTCACAATGTATAAGCAAAGGAGACGGTGTTCATAGTAAAACCTGTAGTATAGGTTTGATAGTGTAAGGAATGGTTGTATGTTATCAATGTAATCCTTCTCCTGTCCTTTGCAGGCATTCAAGTCCAGGCAAGCACTCAACGGTCACATACGAGTGCACGGAGGCAGCTACAAGCCCACAGCAGCAGCAGTCAATGCCGTGTCCAGCACCATCCCATCTAGAACGACCACCACCACCACCACATCATCCACCTCCTCGTCCGCTTCCTCGTATCGAGGTGGGGGCGGGGTTGGGCAGAACACCAAGCGCATGCCCACCGAGTCATCCTCAGATGAGATGTCCAACGAGGAGGAGGAAGAGGAGGAGAGCGACGAAGGATCATCCAGGGACATGTCTGAGATTGAACAGGAGGACGATGAGGGCATGACGAGCGATGATGACCAGGAGACTGGCTTTCCTTGCAGGGTCTGCCACAAGTAAGTTCATGGGGTGTAGATCTGTGCTCAAGAAACGGCAAAGGGGTTTAGCCTCTCATTCTTAAAAAAAGCCTTCTCCCAAGACACTTTCTTTCACATTGACAATATGAACAGAGAAGCTGCTTATGCAGGAGACCACACCTCAAACATCCTCGTTGATTGTTGACATGACAAAACAGATTAATCCATGAGTTACTAAATAACTTGAAATATTTGTGAAAAAAGTTCAGACAAAAAAAGAAATCAGGGTAGGTAACGCTTCTATTTTGGCCAAATGTCAGGCCTTTGTGTGTCTTTTAAAGGAGGTTTATGTTTATTGTTATACAGACCCTAGTAAGTGAAATTGTGTGATATGAAGAGCATCTGTGTTTGTTGTTACTCCCTGCAGAGTGTTTGACAAGCTGAAGGCAAAGAACGCCCACATGAAGAGCCACCGGGGGATGGGCAGGAGGCGGCAAAGTGGGGGTGGGGGGTATGGAGGGGGCGGGGGAGGGGGCAAGGAGGAGATGTTCAACCACTACCTGCAGCAGGACAGCAGGAGTGGCAGCAGCTCGGAGGAGGATGACGATGACGAGGAGGATGACGAGGAAGATGATGAGGAGGAGATGATGGATGATCATGACCAGGGAGAGGATGACGATGATGAGATGATGTCATCTGAAGAGGATGATGATATGTCAAATTAGGCTGGTAGATCCCATGACAGGATGGAGTGCAGACCATCAGCTTCAACACTAGATGCGTATGGATAATGATGAATGTGTGTGAGGTATGAAAGATGTTTAAGCAACCTGCAATGATAATAGATTGGTTCTTGGAATGACAGTATCTCAAAAGATGCATACAAGCATGAATACTAAACTTATGTATCTAATCTATAAAGATTTTCTCCCTGTCTTTAAGCTTAAGGATATTCGGAATCAGAGTTGAACCTGGTGTAGCGCATGACGGAGTTCTAGTTGGGTTAGAAGAGATGGAAAGAATTTCAGAGTTGAAGAGCATCAAAAGTGTTTTGTGTAAAATATTGAAGAACATAATTTGATCTGAGTGGCCAAATATAGATAGCGCAGTGCAATTTTAAAGGGTTGATAAGACATGATTTATTGAAGAGTATGTTAGGTGCAATCAGAGATTAACTAAATAATTTTACAAACGTAAATAGATATAATTTACAATATCAAACTCCTTCCAGTTGATTCAATTCATTCAAAATATAGAACTTAAACCATCATTAAATATAATTAAAACAAAATTGCACATGAATTGAGGAAACCATTTAGATGTAGAGTATATATTTCTTCATTATGATTAGGATACAGATGATGAATGTGTTCAGTGAAGACTGTAGTCACTTAAAACTGAGAACAAGATTTCTGCTAAGATTACCCAAGATGCATGTAGTGTGATCACCATCACAGTGATTATAACTACTGGAAATCATGAAGGGAAATGGACCTGTTCATATTAGAATAAGAATTAAAGTTTAAACTTTATTATTTTATAGTTTTAGTTCATTGCCCTGAATAGAAAGTCTTTTATTTAACTTTTAAGTCCAGCATCAGTGATATTCACAGCATAGTCTGAAAGGAGAGTCAATCCCTTACAGTATTTATCCAATACAATGCAGTATTATTGTGTAATATTTGTTGTGATATGATTGGTACAATTCACGGCATGCCAAGTGCCTGTTGAAAGATCAAATTCAAAGGAAAGTTGAGGGATAAATTAATCATGACCATGGACAAATTGGGTTTGGGGGTTCATTTGCAAAATTACTGTACCAAGTATCAAGATTATGTGCTTAGATCACATCTATGTACCTGTTTCACTTGTTGTATGTGGGCCCATGCACAAAGCCTTTGAGCACTTCTGTCATGCTGTGCAGAACCTTTAACTTGCATATGTCTAGTTCTGTCTGAGAAGATTTCAGTTTCTTAGGGATATCTTCTTATATTGTTGCCAATAACAAAGAGATTACACAGAATGTGTTGGGAAGAGTACTGGTAGATACAAGATGCCACATGACAACATACACTCGTTTGCGAAATGAACGTGATGTGATTATGTGCCAGAACGATACTATTTTGGCCAATTCATGATGCTATCATGAGACAGTGGCGTACACAGACATCAGAGAAGGAGAGCTCATTTGTGAAAGTCTAAGGAAATAGACGCATGATGGCAAAGTGAATTGATTCATTCCTATTGCTTTGCACTAATGGTGTTTTACATTGAGAAATCACCTTTTATGCGGCCACTTAAAATTCAAATGACATTCTTTGTTGGGTCAATGTGAGATTGTGCAGGTCATGATTTAAAATGTTGTCGGAGTACTTCATGAAGATTTGCGAACAGATGGAAGGTGATTTGTGTATCCAAATGTATCGGATATATTATATCAGAGAATGAATAGTATAGTAATGAATTGTGAGGCATTATCTTGCAGCTTATTGAAGAACAAGATTTTAGAGGTGAATGAATTTTAACATCTGAAATTAATTTTTGTAATGAAATACGGAGACAACCAAAAAATTTAGTATCCAAATTATGTTATGTTCCAAATTGATATTTACTTTATGATATATCTGTGTTTCATGAAAGTTATATTGTGGAAATCAATCAAGAAATCAACATGATTATAATATGTCTTCGCAATTGCATTGTGGTGAGGGGAAATTTGATGAAAAGATGGATATAGATTATGTGTGAGATTTGAAAGTGGCTTGGAAGATTAGTATGCAGAGCTCAGGGAAGACTCATATATGCATCTTTGGGGACAGTCAGGAAGGTATACGAAAGAGGACAAACAAAATCAATGTTAAGTGGCTTTAGATATGTATGTAGTTCAAGTTGAGAGTTTATTATATGAAAGATGTGTGCATTTCTGTAGTTTTTTTTAAGAAAGAAGTGGCTTATGTTAGATATCTATCTATCTATATATATATATATATATATATTCATGTATAATTTTTTTTTGTGTGTGTATATGTGTGTCTGCGGTATGATTTCTCTCTCTCTGTCATTTCATACTTTTTGTTTATCTTGTTTGTAAAGTGTATATACATATTATATAGTAACGGAACGGTTTTTCATGCCTATATATTATATATATATGAACATGGAGAAGGAAGGAGGAGGAGAGAGAGAGAGAATGAGAGTGAGAGGGAGCTATTGGGCTGACCAATGTATAGTATTGTGCAATATTTAAATGACCAATCAAGTGTGTGGATAAAACATGTTCTTAATCAATGGGGGGAAATGAGGGAGAGTTGGAATATGAGAACGTTCCTAGTCATTTTTTTTATTTTTACACTGTCTGAGATGAATGATCGAAAAACTCATTTAATGGGAGGGTGTTTCTTATTTTTCTATTGAAATATGTGTCGGTTTTATGATGTAAACGTTATCATGTGCGAAATCAAGAAACAATTGCATGTGTTTTTATGCTGTGTCTGTAGCGACTGTCGAGTACTATGGTGTTGGTATGCTGATCACAGCACAGCTGTATAAAGTCTGAAAAAGGGATGTAGGGAGAGATTCATGCTATCCCATGTTTCATGTACAGATAGTCAAAATGCAATCTTGTTTTGTCTAAATTGTCTAAAGAGTCTACACGAAGATGATATGTGATGAATATATTTTATGAGAATTTTATCTTCAAAGACCAAGTGTCTTGACATATTTTTCTTACGTGAGACGTTTCCTGTTCAGCATGTGCGTATCTGTCATTTTACTGAGAACCCGTCTTTACATGTTCATTAGCATGTACATGTATACCCCAGGGAGTTTGTACAAAACAATTGTTGTCTTTTGAAAAGATCATATATGAATTTCATCGTCAGCCACATCAAAACATGTCTCTGTTTTTAAAATAAATTAGCCTGGTGCAAGTTCTTCTTTTCATATACTGTATGACATAATATCTCACATGAATACTGCTAAGTGATGTTTTTATCTAGAAATGCGAAAAGACAAAATCAACATGAAGCCTTTAATGGTGAATAATATTAAATTTACATCGTCACTCATGAATATTGATGCCTCGAATAACCATCCATGTCATCCAAGTTTACGGTAGGTGAATGTGCATCTTTCTTTTTCAGAGAGTAAATGTCAATTCAATTATTAAATTTCAGAAAAAAATATTTGGTTTAAAGGCATTTATATTATCTTAACAACTCATATTCTTTCATCATTTACATTTTTTCTGGGCTCTCTTTAAAACCATGATTTTTAAAAGGATGAGTTAATCGTCATTGGATAGGTATACATCTATCTTGTTTTGGTGTTGTTCAAGATAGGAGGGCATGACAATGCATTTTCCACAATCAAAGACAAGTCCATTTGACTGTTTGGTATGAAACTCATGCTGTTTTCTGCATTTTTAGAAGATAGGTAGGGGGTGGGGTGAGTTTGTTCAGAGTTTTACAGTAATGCACCAGTCCGAGTCTTTAGACAAATCACCTAACTGTACTGCTACTTGGAATGTTAGTTATGTATGCTGGAGTCGCTATTAGAAGGTTGCACACCAATGAACATTTAGCACTTTGTTTATTGCTTCTAACCTTATGCTTGTAATGGACCTCTTTCAGTGTAGCATGTCCAGCTGTACCTTTTAGCCTCGCTTCTTTCCACTCCGTGATTAGAGGAGGAGGATTAGGAAAAGATTTCAAATTACTTGAGGAAACCCTAGGATTCTTTTTTTTTTTTGTCTGGGCACTTCCCTGCCCTGATCTAAGCAACTGCAGTATTAGCATTTTTGATTGATTTTGTTTGTTTTTTCTCTCAAAGTGCCAAACAGTGAAGTCTTAACCTACATTTTATGTAATGGAAATTCATCAGATCTTTAAATGAATGCTTCAATTATGATTATCCGTCATCCTAACCTAAGGTTTATGTTTTCATACAGTGGATTGCTTTTTATTACGTCAGGGATACATTCCTTTAGGTATGATTTATTATGATCCTCAAAATGTAGAACTACTTGAGCATTTGTCCGTTCTCTATACTTGGTAGATGAAGTGGTCCTCCTTTCTTATTGCTCCATAACTCTAAAGCTCATCCTAACCAGAATCCATATTATATCATTCAGGCAACACTTATCAGTATACAAGTACATGTCAGATGTGATAGATGTACTGATTTTTTATTGGATTGGTGTTGAATATCAATTATTTTCATTTCAGTATAACACTTTCCATAGTATTTACCTGAAAATGATGAGTGTCTAACAAAATTTAGGTTTGATTTGAAAGATATGTATTTGAACGATTTCAGAACAAGAAATATCCCTGTAATGTAAAAAAAAATCCACATGAACAAAATGAACTACATGTACAATGCTTCCTGTTAGGCTTGTTCCATTAATCATCAACAGTGAGATGCATTTTATTCAATAAGTAAAGTCAGATAATGATCTTAGTATGAACACTCGGCAGATTTTACCGAGTTGTTTTAATAGCACGAGATGTACCGTCTTAGGGCCTTGAAATATGTGATGATCATTTTTAAAGAAACAAGAATTTTATCAGAACATGTAAATACCATGAACTGCCTTTTTATCTACTAAGACACATTATTGATTTATGTTGCCAATTTAGTAGAGAAGTTATTTTGTACTTTTTACAAGAATAAATGTCAATTCTTCTAGAATGAAATGAAAGATCTCGATCCCAATTTTGCTACAAATTTATAACAATGAATGTTAATGAAGGTATGACAGTGCATATGCAACTGTGAATTCTTTTGCTCTTATTTTCTGTTTGTACCTTGATGTACAGGATATACATGCGTATTTTAAGAAGCAAAGCGGTTATGTATGAGAAATGTGTATTATTTTATGATTGAAATAAATGAATGTCTTATTTCAATACATAGTACTGTATGTGTATTCATTTTGTTTTCTGTTCACAAGGTCCTTTTTTATGCCTCCGCCACGAAGTGGCCGGAGGCATTATGTTTTCGGGTTGTCCGTCCGTCCGTCCGTCCGTCCGTCCGTCCGTAAGTCCGTCCGTCCCGAATCCGTTTTGGCAATATCTTGAGAACCGTTCAGCAGATTTGCTTCAAACTTGGTACATGTATGTATTGCATGAAACTAATGAAGTGTGTAAAATTGGGGTCAAATCTGATTGAGGTCAAAGGTCAAAGGTCAATGAACTCTGTAAAAATTGCCAAAAATTGACCTTTTTCACAATAAATCCAAATCCAAGGATGCAATTCTCATTTAACATGGTACAAAGATGGATCACTACTTGGAGATAGACTGGTAACATTTTTGGTAAAATTCCTGAAAGGTCAGAGGTCAAAGGTCAATGAAATTTGTGAAAATTTGCCAAAAATTGACCCTTTTCACAATAAATCCAAATCCAAGGATGCAATTCTCATTAAACATGGTACAAAGATAGATCACTACTTAGGGATAGACTGGTGACATATTTGGTACATTCCTGAAAGTTCAGAGGTCAAAGGTCAATGAACTTTGCCAAAATTGGCTAGAAATTGCCCCAAACTTAAAAATTTTCACAATAAATCCAAATCCAATGGTGCAATTCCAACCAAACATAGCGAAACGATGGATCACTTTTTGGGGTTAGATTGGTGACATTGTTGGTGAAATGGCTGGAAGGTCAGAGGTCAAAGGTCAATGAACTTTGCAAAAATTGATATTTTTCACAATGAACCCAAATCCAAATCCAATGGCGCAATTCTAACCAAACATGGTACAGAGATGCATCACTTTATGGAGGTAGACTGGTGAAAGCTTGGGTAAAATTCCTGAGAGTTCAAGGTCAAAGGTCAATGAACTTTGCCAAAAATTAGCTAATAATTGCCCCCAAAGTGATAATTTTCAAAATGTATCAAAATCCAATGATGCAATACCAACCAAACATGGTGCAAAGATGGATCACTACTTGGGGGTAGGACTGCATGACATTTTTTAGGTAATTTCTCAAAGGTCAGAGATCAAAGGTCAATGAACTTTGCCACAATTGGCTAAAAATTGCCCCCAAATAGATATTTTTCACATTGAATCCAATACTAATGATCCAATTCAAACCAAACATAGTACAGAGATGTATTACTTCATGGAGGTAGACTGGTGAAGTTAAGGTAAAATTCCTGAAAGGTCAAAGGTCAATGAACTTCACCCCAAAACTGGCTAATTTTAAACAAACTTGATACAAGGATGGATTTAGACAGACTGGTCAGATTGGAAGTCAAAGAAGTAAGAGGTCAAAAGTCATTGAACATTGCCAAACTAGGCTAAATTTGGAAAAACATAATGTGATATTTTCATTTCACATAGGACAATGGTACATTGCCCACCAAACTTACACATTTTCTGAGAATAGCAAAGAGGCGGAGGCATATTTATCGACTGCGTGGCAGTCGAATTGCTCTAGTTAGTTTGTGTAGTTTGAAAATACTTTGTCTCAAATTTGAATTGGATCATGTAATGCTGAGAGTTGTTTTACGAGGTGTGCTTTTTGAGTTGCCAAATTTGTTCAAGGGTAACAATGTAGCAAGATTGTTCACATAAAAAATCTCTAATGTTTCAGATTTCTTATTTTGGGTAAAAATAGAAACATACAATCACATAAGACTCAAGTTATCCACTTAAAATATTTTATTTACATATTATACAAAATTATGTACACATCACCAAGCATATGATCAGTGTTCTCAGAACTGCTGAATACACTGACTGTATGCACTGATACAACAAGACAGGAGATAATGCAGTGCAATGCAGAAACACTTATTGCAAAAAAAAAAAAGTATGTACAAAATGCAATGTATATGACTAAGTGGTTGTAGGATACAGATCTATCTGATACACAATATAATTATTTATGTTATGATGTATTTCATTTGATTACATATATCGTACAATAAGGCTTTTGATTATTTCATGTACAAGCAAATACAAAAAGGGAACGTCTACCCCTATACAAAGTTATTGATAATAGAAAACACAAATTAAGAAATGCATTGACACAACATTTAGTGAAATGGGACAAGAAAATTACCAAAGTTTAAAACTTTGCAGCACAACAGCCCTTGCAAAGTATTATCATACATAGCATTTTGAAATTCAAGTATGGTGCACCAAGCTTCAAGTTGACATTTTGTGAAATGTTACACTAATTCTTAGCCGGGCATAATATACTACTGTTAGTTCTATCTGTAAGGGGGTGTACCGAGAAAAGCACAAACTTCTCCAACAGGTGTGCACTCTCTCATACCAGTTTGCAGGGGGGGAAAATACACAGGGGCTTGGGGCAATTTCACCCCCAAAATGCTTAAAAGAGTCCTGAAAAATGTTAAAAGAGCCCCCGAAATTACCAAACATGCGATGTAAAATTGCAGTCAAATCGGCCAATGTGCTTAAAAAGTAGCCCCCAAAAATTGTGAATTAATTTTTTCCCTGCCAGTTTGGTACGCCACACCAAGGCAATGTTTAATCAGCCATGTCACACTAGTTCAGGGTAAGAGAATAGCTTTGCATGAGCATATCGGTAGTTTATTCAATATTGATTAGACATTTTAGTGATAGAAATGGTAATGACATACATGAAGATACAAATTGTTCCCGATGACCCTCCCATTAATGTATCTTTCGCAAGTCAAAGTGAAGAGACCGTGATTGGTATCTGTTGTATCAAACTCTTGAAACAAACAAACTACATGTATATAATGGGAAAATATACCCAGTACTGTACGGAACAGGATGATGTAAAATGTCCAATCAAAAGCCTTCTGTTCGACTTTGACAACTATTACAATACATAGAAAATGTTATACATTAATTTTATCCTTTTTCAGGAAATTCCACTAAACCTATTTCATTGAGAAACTTCATGTACGGTTGACCAAGGCCACATTACACATATCTCAATAATTTGAGTTTGTTGATTAACAATTTCTTTCAATTCATTTAAAAAATGTAAAGATAATTATCAAAACATACTTCAAGCAAATTGTCTAAAGATGTCATGAGATTTCTAGGCCTTTCACATAATAGCTCAATACTGTACATTGAGGGATTCAAAGAAGATCAGCAGAAAGATGGAAATCATGGATGGAAACAAGACCAAAGAAATTAATCCTCTTCATCTTCCGCTTCCTCCTTGACAATTGGGACACCTGTATAAATAAAAACAAAAATACAAACACAAGATGGATCACAGGGTGCCAGTAATTTGGAGATGTAACAGAAGAAGAACCTTGTAGAACATTTTATCACAAATTCTGTCAATTCCATTGGAATAATATTTTTTAATCGGAAGTCGGAAAGAAAAAAAAATGTATCATATTTCAAAAATATAATCAGTGCAAATCTTAAAACAAATATTTCCTGAAGTAAAACAGGAAGTTGCGAAGTCATGAAAATCCACTGATACATACAAAATCAAATGAGTAAGAAGAAGGGGAAAAAGGACAAAAATAAAGAGTAAATGTGTTAATTTAAAATGATAAAACTCTTTGTCTCCCCCTCTCTCAGGATCTATTAATTTAATTCTTAAAACGATCTCTTTGTCAAACATTTTTACTGCTTCACAGACAGAAGAGAAAGAGGGCACTAAAATGAGAGTTGCCCATATCTCACTTCAAGAATCCTCTAATCCAATTGGCTGAAGATGGCATATAAGGAAGATTGCATGATTGTCTTATTACAGTACAAAACTCAATTCCAGGAACCTTACCATCAAGTTTCTTCAAGTTTGGAAGCTTCTTTGTGACTAAATCCTTCCAGTCCCCTTCTGCGTTGTGCTTCTCTTCTAACGGATTACCTGAAGAGAACAGAAAATGAAAACCACAAATTAATCATGAATGCGGAATGCCTTTGTATCTACAATCACACAAATCATAGTCTTTTGCAAATACACTACATGCCTGATGTAGGACAAGTTCAAAAGTATTTGCAGTTTCACAATTAATGTTCCGTTCATTGATGATTACATAAGTCTTTCCCATCACTACAAGCATGAAGTAAGATTTGTCTAACGTAACTTTCGAAGAGTCTGATATTCATAAGGAGAAGCCAAGTGCATGCTGAAACTATTAAATTTACATTAAAAATTTCTAAGTAAATGAATGACCATTAGTAGCTTTCATAACTTGCAGGGAAGTACGGGATCAGAACTGTGATACAAGCCCAATAATAGGAAAAGGCTCCATCTGACCATTTTATATAATTTACTACTGGACTAAAAAGTCCCCACAATTTTTCCAAGTCATTTACTTACCCACAAACAGGAGTTCAATGAGGCATGGCAGCTGGTTCAGCTTGTCAAACTCTCCCCACTCTTTCACAGAATTGTTTGACATATTCAGCACCTGAAACACAAACCAATAAACACAAAGGGTTGAGAACATGTACACAGCATCATGTTAACAAAGTTAACATCATTCACAAAGTTTGATGCTCTCAAAAGTCAGGGCTATTTTGTCCATCTCACAGCTGAAGGGGGTGGGGGAAGGCAGATTACACATGTTAAACATTTAATAAAATATGAGGTTAAGTGGTTTCCAAATTGTCTTTATATTAATGAGATAATCTATGTAAATCATGTGAGTTGTAAAACTCTCACTTCCTCCTTGCTGACATTATACCCACTACTATTAGCTATATTTCACACAGGGCCATCATGTTGGACAGCAGCTTTGATCTTCCATAATCATCATCATCATCAGGCATTGTGCAACCATTGTTGGATGAAGCCCTCCTCAATCATTTTCCATTCACTTCTATTTGCTGTCATTCTGTTCCATGTTGCTGTGTTTGTGTATGATGATATTTCGTCTATCAACATACACAGCAACATGGAGCAGAATGACAGCAAATAGAAGTGAACGGAAACTAACTGAGGAGGGCTTCATCCAACACAATGTTCCATAAGAATATGGATAAACTCTAGGTGATTTTCTACTTGCTTTATCCCTTTCATTTGACTAGAAACTGACTGACCTTGAGCTTCTTGAGAACCTGAATGCCCTTGAGTTTCTCCACCATGTTGTAGGAGATCCACAGCTCTTCTAATGTGTCACCAACCGCCTCCTGCAAACACACAAGGCCACCCCACAATTATGGTTATGGCAACTTTATAGTTCCATAATCTTTCAATACATGTCATATGCAGTTAAAGATGAGGTCAACAGCAACAAAATACAAACCTTTATTGAAGGTCTTACCAAAGGTGTCTAGATATGTCTTTTAAAAAATTTAATGATTTCCTGCGTTAAATATTAATGAACAAACAATAAATGGCAATGAAAATAGAAAAGAACACTTTCCAGTAACTACAACATCTTATCCTGATATTGTATAATTTCTTTTTAATGGGTGCATGCTGGTAATTCTTTGTTCAACTTCACTTGACCGGCAAATGTCATTTAAACATTTCTCTTGTAGAAAAGAAGCAGCTGTTATATTTATGGAAAGTTTTTAGTAAAAATTTTTTTAGAAAATTTAGTAAACTAATCAATCTGAACACAGCCTGTTCTGTTCAATATTCACAACCAGATTTTCAAAGTCAACTTACCAAGCCATTCAAATTCTTGATGAGATTTCTGCCAATTGAGAGGATTTTCAGGTTTTCTACAGCACAAAAAAATAAAACAAATTAAACATGTGAATAATCAGTTTGACAGTTGTATAAATGATAATACAAAACATTCTGAGAATGGCAGACAAAACACACCTTCTCTTCCACCCTTATTTCTTTTCATTTCTTTCAGTAAAAGGGAATTTGAGGCAAGTTTTGAAGCATAGAAATGAATGTCCTCTCAAAATTGGTTTGAAACAATGGATTAACATGGAATATATTTACATGGAAATTGTATTAAAACCAAACAAATTGTGGTTTACTTGCTGTGTATACTCTCATTTCCTTTCAAAATCAGGTACCAATATACCTGCTAATCTCAGCTAAAAAAAAATATATATAATAGTAACTTAAAATTAATGGAAATAATGAAACCTTTCAGAGAGTTCAATTTATAAACAATGTGAATGAACTATCAATACTTACTGAGTCCATTCAAGTTTGCAATTTTCTCAATCTGATTCGATGATAATGAAAGCTGCCTGTAAAGAAAGACAAGAATGAAGATTTCAAAGGATTATATGTAATAAATTGATACAATCATTAATCAAAACTGTATATTTTTTCATTTTACCTGTTGTATATCATTACACCTACAAATTTCAGATTGCACAAAGATATTGCTTTTGCCTTCATGGATTTAGAATGATTTTGACATAAATGTTCATCATTACTTAATACATTTTCTGGAAACAAATCCAATACCGAGTTGTTCCTAACCCTGACCACAGGTCCCATTCTTGTTTGATTTCAGAATCAGAGGAATCTAGAGAAGATCTGGACTCTTGATGGTCCTGATGGCAGAATGGTGCTGTGAGAATTACAAGTCCCATAACCATTTACCAATTCTATCTGGAATGCATACTAATACATATTTCTGTACCAATATTTCAAAGAGTAATAAAGAATGAAATGGCAATGACAGGGAAGAAAGTAGGATTAAGTGGGGTGGGAGTGAAGATCAAGACAGAAAAAAGGGGTAGGATCTCATGCAGATCAACTAACTTGCGAATTAACTTACTCGCAATTGGCAAGAGTTGAGAGGGAGGCATCCATCTTTTCGATGGGCGGGTATTGAAAGAAAAGCTTGACTACTTTAGCATCAGAGGCTTTGATCTTCTCCTTGACTTCCCCCTGCTCTTCTTTCTCCTTCTCTGTTGCTGCCAACTCCTGAAATCAGAAGCAAATCATTGTCATGTGAGCCACATGTTCATAGCGTGATTTGGAGTATTCATAGCCAAAAATAAAAGCAAGTATTCAATTTTGATTAATTTTTAATTAAAAACAAAATAAACAATATTTATGAGCAATGAATTGAAGGTATCAGCATAAAGCTGATGGCATGTTAAGTGTGATAACCTATAACATAATTCAACACAAAAACTGTACTTAATAAGATTGGTACATCTCTCCCTTCAAGACAAAAAAATGATTCATCTAAAATTTGTGAGAGCAAGACCATTCATTTGTTTGCATATCTCTAAGGAAAGAATTAATACATATTGCAATAACAATAACAAGACAATTAATTGTGTTTGGTATCCCCTACAAACATAATGAACAATAAGTCTGCTCCAAATACTGCTACTGAAAAGTTGTAAGTAATCTGGCACACAAAATATTAATATTACGACATATCCACACCAATCATTTCACTCACCCATTTTGCAAGAGCTTCTTTGATTGTGGTTCCTTTAGATCCCTGGAAAAAACAATGACAATGAAATAAGCAAATGTAAATACATGTGCAAAGTAGACAATTGATCTACACATGATTTAATCAGCACATTCCAGGTGATGCATGGTACAGTGTATGTATGTATGATGCGGGTGCCTCAAACCGGCCCTCTTGTTTTCTTTTGAATATATTTATACCAAAATGAACAGGTAAAACACAGCATATTCACTCAGATCAACAAAATCATGCTCTTTAAAGATCCATTTTTTAATTGAAAATTAGCAAGAAACTTTCTGAGAAATTGGGCTTCGAATATCGCTTGGTAAAACATCGCTCATTCACATCGCTGAACCTTGAAACCTGCCCCTACCATGTGCTACTGTATACACCATATATTTTGTGGGATTTTATTTTTGCGAATTTCACGAGTCGAGTGCTATTCCTAAAGTTAACAACACGCGAAACTATGAATATCATGTGCACGAGCACATAAACTACGATCACGAAATTGTCGAGAAGTCCCGATTCGCGAAAAATTAGACTCACAAAATATATGGCATATGCAGTATAATTTGTTTATGCAGTGCCGACATTTCACTAGTATTGCGTCTTGGTCATGTTCTTTCGAGAGGAATGAAAAAATGACAGGAAACTTTCTGCGATCAGTAAGAAAATCACAGAAGTATGAATGGAATTTAAGAAACAGATATATTTCAAACAAAAATATGCAATTATCAAATATGTGCACATTTTGTCAAATTTTTCTTCTGAAAATTTTGCAATTTGTTTACTAATGCATAAATACACAACAAATAGCGCATCCAACCTTCGATAACGTGCATTGAGAAGAAATATGGGGGGCCGGTTTGTGGACCACCCACTATATGTATACTACAACTCAAAGGAATTGGTAAGGGTAAAGGGAAAGGGAAGAAAGAGAAGGAGCTGCTGTTTTGAACCACGTTATATTTTGTCCAGTTCAGCATGAAATACGATGCTGAACTGGACAAAATATACTGCGGTTCAAAATTGTGGCTCCTTCACTTTCCCTGTGCCAATTCCTTTGAGCTGTAGTGTATGAAGCTGTGTTCCAGCATGAAAGTTACAGGATTCTTGACAACTAACAACAATTAAGGGTGATTTTGCCAGCTAGAACTAGGAAGCTGCCAATGCCCTAGACCGAAAAATACTGATTTTTACTCTGATACTCTGTAGGCCGGACGTTGGATTGCATCTGGCTCCTTTGAACGCTTGGGGGTAGACCCCTAAAATTACATTTTTGGACATAGGGGCCCTATGTCCAAAAATGTAATTTTGATTAAAGAATGCCCCGAATGAGACGGTTATTCTCGTCTACCAATGCCCTAAATTAATATAAAATCTCAATTAACTGTTCCATAGTATGGATGATGCAGGTGCCTGAAAGAAAGAGTTGCAGTGCATGCTCAAAAATGTGTTGAAGTTCATGTTGAAAAAGATCTAGGAGTTTCAGTAGACTCAAAACTGTCTTTCAAAAATCAAGTCTCCCAAGCAAGCTTGAAAGCTAACAGAGTTTTAGGTATCGTAAGAAGGACGTTTGTGAATCTTGATGCTGCTACGATGTTGTTTTTGTTTAGACCCATCTTAGAGTATGGTCAGGCAGTATGGTCACCCTATAGAATAGGAGAGCAGAGGAAGTTGGAGAGTGTACAGAGGCGCGCAACTAAAATTATTCCGGGGTTTAGTCATTTGACATATCGTGAGCGCCTCATGAAGCTCAAACTGCCAACTCTTGCTCATAGGCGTCGGAGGGGTGATATGATAGATGTTTTTAAGTACTTGACCGGAGTGTACAACACTTAACACGATCTGTTTCACCTGGCACACAGAACGTCTAGAGGTCACAAATTGAAACTAGACAAGCAGTACTCTCGTCTTGATATGAGGAAGTATTTCTTCAGTAACAGAGTTGTTGATTTGTGGAATAGTCTTCCTGATTGTGTTGTCTCAGCAACTTCTGTGAACTCCTTCAAAAATAGGCTTGACAAATATTGGATTGATAATCATGATCTTCTTTATGAGCCTGTATAGGCTGTATGTATTTTACACACTGTCCTGACCCACATACATGTTAACGTGATAAGTCAAGGAAAATGTTTCAATCTACGATCGATGAACAGGCGAAGTCCTACAATCATCGTTGGATTAAAGTAAAGTAAAGTAAAGTAAAGTTGTTTTGCGACAAACAAGGAACAGGCCACAAAACGTGTGATAACATACAAGCCTTAGCCTAGGTTAAGTATGGGTGTCCGATAAAATTCGAAGTATAAACTGTGAGTCTGTCTATTAGTATTACTACATAACTTGTAAGAAGACTTCAAAAGTGAAATTGAGCTAAGTTTAAATTTCACGTGTCTAGGACTTTAGGTTGTTCAGTGAGTTAGAGCGGGCCAACTTAAATTTTAGAAAACTAGCATGAAAATAGCATCACAAGGAAAGAAAAAGACAAGAACTGTGCAAAGCCAGGCAGCCGACAAAGAAGCAACAATTTAAAGACATGTCATCATGAAAGGTTAATTATCTAGCAGACTATTTTGGAAGAAAATCTTCCAAAGCAATCATGGGGCCGGTTTAGTAGCACCATGGACCTATCATGGATGGACTGCGCTCGGATAAACTTCCTTTGATCTATGAGGTCCGCCGCCTCATAAAAATCCAAGACATTCAGGTGTTTTAAACAACTAGCTGTATTTCTAATTAGGTAGTGCCTTCCTCTGAATAACAAAAGAAAATCTGTTTTGAGAAGTATGCCAACCGTTCAGCCTTCGCTGGGAGCTCGTTGCTGATCTTTTTACACACACTGTGAATTAGTTTTGGGGTAAGCGAAGGGAAACTGTGAAAAAAATTGTAGAAAGAATTTGGTCTGTTTCTTTTTCGGACACCTCCGCACACGAAATTGAGGTTGTTTCCATGAAAGATGAAACACTCAATAAACGATTTACAAGATATTTTTAAAGAAATATTATTTGGAAATGTGTGATATGGAGGCATTTCTCTGGCATGTTTTCTATAGTATTCTCATTTTATCACAAAAACGAAGCAACAATATAATCTGAAATTCACAGAATCGTATCTTTATAAGATGTAATACTACTGCACATGTACTTCAGTTCATGTAGTGGTTCTGAAATCTTCTGCGCATACAGAATATATATTCCTCAAAATGCATCCTACATTTTGTCATGCTTGTTTGGCGGCGGATTTCCCTCGATCAAAGAGCCAAACGCATAAAATATTCCATTGTGACATCAATGCACACGACTGCTGTAGGAATAAATTACACTTCGTGCTGACTCCATTCCTTACACCTCTCTGGTAGCACCCACATCTTGCGCTGACAACGGACATCTGCGGGCCGCGAGCCCGCTCGTGACCCGTGGTCAACATATCACCGTCAACCTCCGAAAACCTAACTTCTGATCTTTTGGATGATAAATATTGACGTGTTATATTCACTCCTAAACACCATAATTTAAGCTTTATCGTCAGCAAAGTATTACATAGGATTTTTCAAGTTACCATCGCTCACTGTAGCAGTTTCGTCTTCAAGAACGCAAACAATAACACCAAAATATCCAAGATATGCAAGGGACAAGTTAGCGTTTGGAAATCCGGAAACGAGTGGTAGGTATGTGACCATAGAAACAAGCATATCAGCAGCAGCGATTGGTCAATTCTATACGAGATAGACAGCTTTGCGACGTACAACACGGGGCTCATTGTGGCACGTGTGTTACGCCATACAGTTACACAACGCACACTCACAGTACTACAGCTACAGTACAGCGTGCGCGCATGCGTACGTTCCTTCAGCCATCCATATCCATCTATCTTTTCACAATATGAATAACTAGGATAGCTCGTAGTATGTTGAGGTTTGATTAACTCAAACCTTTGTAAAAGACCTTCTCCTGGTTCGCAATATTGGAAAGAATCATGCTAATGATAGCCCGAGGCCTATATGTATTTCAGAAAAAAATTGATGCACGTTGGTTGCATTAAAAGATACTCTCCAAACTCATCAGTTATACTAATAAATACTATTTGGAAAATAGTAAAACTTTCGGCAAGACCATGTGGTTGTATTCTTAAGGATAATTGGCGCAGTTATGGGGTGAAGAAAGGAAAGGAAAGTGAAAAGTGAAAAAAGGAGAGGTGAATTTTTATATTTTATAACACTTACACAAGACTATTTTTAGCTTTAGTTTTCGGTGTTTTAAACCGAAAATAAATGGGATGGAATGGAGGTAGAGGGTGGGTGTTGATGAGAGTTGTGAACTAGTCACAAAGTAGTGATAAAGAGAAAAGAAAGAAAGAAAAGGTAATTATTCTCTGGATGACGGACAGAGCACACTGCCGAAACGTCGAGACTGATACTCCCTCTTTCAGATTTTGAAAGAAACATATAGTTAGTTGCAGAACTGACTATAACTTTTCTACACTTTTTTCATTCCTTTTCTTTCTTTCTTTTAATAATTATTAATATTATAATTGTTATCATTATTATTTGTACTATTATTATCATCATTATGTCTTATTAAGTAAGCAATATCATTCCCCCAAACCTGGGTTTGACGAAAATCCGTCAGGATAATTAGGAAGTTATGATCTTTTGAAATTGAAATTTTGTGACGTCACGTGCAAGATCTACATAGATATTGCTATTTTTATGTGTTTGACGATACAATGATTCCTTTGCATACAACTAGGTGATGTATCAAATTAAATGCCAGGTAAAAGGATCTTTTTTTTTAGAACAAAAAAAAAACAAGCGGCCTATTTTTGAAGAAAAAAATTGTACACAACATAATAGAGAGCATCTCGCAAGGAATCAAACTTTAAAATAACTGTCTTCACCTTTGACGGATTTTCATGAAACATCCACTAATATGTTCCTTTCACGTGTCTGCTTTTATTGAAACAAACTATCGCTGTAGAGTTTAGGCATTAGGCAGGCCCGGTAAGCAGGCTTACAAGTATAGGCCTACTCGACTCAACAGTGGCAGTGGAGCAGATGGTTGGCAGGGAAACTTCTTACTCGCTAAATTATATGCTACACTTCAAGAATTTAGAACTTGCAAAATGTTTTAATGGGTTGAACCCATAGAGCTCTATACACCTGAACGCCGGGCCTGAACGTACGTATATAACTCTATGGTTGAACCCCTTTAACTCAGAAAAAAGAACACAAATTTCTAGGTATATGGTTTGACGCCAATTTAACATGGAATACTCATGTCAATAAGCTAGTTGCAAAATGCAAGAAACGCATCAATTTGTTACGTTGTATTTCAGGAACTTCCTGGGGGGGGAAATGCAAATATACTGTTCATGATATACAAAGGCCTTATACGCTCAGTAATAGACTATGGGTGTGAAGCGTATGATGCGGCATCCTCCTCTGTTTTAAAAAAAATAAACTCAATCCAGCATGAATCATTGTGCATTGTTACTGGCGCTACAAAAACTACCTCGCTAGCCGCCCTCCAAGTGGAATGTGGAGAACCCCCACTAGAACTTAGGAGAAATTTTTTTGTAGACAAATATAAATTCTATCTTGAAACTCGAAAAGAGAACCACCCAACAAAAGAGGTTTTGGCAATATGAATATGACAAATGGCCCGAAGGTAAAGGACCAATACGCAACAGAGCATGTAAATTACAGGTCTCTCTGTTGGAAAAGCAATCAGACTATATTCACAATATACCTTTCTGGACTTACGCTAGACCGCATATATCATTAGATATCCACACACAAGTATCCAAACAAAATAGCTTACCAGCTGAATTACAGTTGGTTACAAACGAAGTCGTCTCAACAAAATGGCAAAATTATATAAAAATATTCACGGATGGGTCTAAGCTAGCAGATGGCATGACAGGAGTTGCTTATTATATACCACATTTTAAAATAGAAAGACTATACAGAATTTCCCCAGTAGGGATCATGAGGGCAGAATTAATTGCTATTCTTCTCGCTCTGGGATGGATTGAAGAGGCCCTCCCCCTGTCTGTTGTCATCTTAAGTGATTCGATTTCCGCTATCGAGGCAATACATAATTTGAAAGAATCCTGTATCATAAGGGAAATATCAGAAAAAATAACATATTTGAATACTTATGGTATCGCGGTTCATTTTGAATGGGTTCCTGCTCATTGTGGTATAGCCGGAAATGAGCATGTACACTATTTGGCTAAAAAAAAGCTGCCCTAAAAGAAAATATTGACATAGCAGTCCCCAGATGCAGAAAAGAACTAGTTAATCACATGATTTATTTTTACAAACAAATTTGGCAAATGCAGCGGGATTCCAATACAACGGGTAGATTCTTTTACTCTCTTCAACCTATTATACAACCAAAATCTCAGATCAATCTCAGTAACAGAAGAGATGAGAAAATCATACACAGATTAAGACTGGGAAAGTGTAACTTAAATTTTTATAAATTTCGTCTTAACAGACATGAAAGCGGGCTTTGCGATTACTGTAAAGTGCACGAAACAATCGAACATTTTTTACTGCATTGTAAGGAATACAAGGAGCAAAGAAAACAACTCTTTACATGTATCCGGGAAAAAAACATAACCATAAAACATCTGTTAGGTACTAAACAGAACCATGCTCTAGTTATACGTTACATCAAAACAACAGATAAATACAAGTATATTTGATTAAGTACTCCAGAATCAGCAAAATGACAAGGAAGTTCGTCCCACATGCGCATCCCCTTCATTCACAAATTATCATTGATTTATATGTGTGTATGTGTATGTGTATATATGTATATGTGTATATATATTTATATATTTATGTGCATGTGTGTACGTATATATGTATTGTATCTGGTTTATTTATGTATATTTAATTACTGGAAGAGCGATCACACAAGTATGTAGTTGCCCTCCCAAACCAAACCCTTTTTTTCTTACCTTTTTTTTTTTTTTTTTTTTTTTTCGAGCACACTTATGTGCTTACAGTATGTGCATCTGGAAAAGTAGTTACATGCATGTGGTTTGAAATTGTTTTGAAATTGTTTCAACATTGTTTGTGGTTTGAAATTGTTTTGAGGAAATAAAATGAAGTATAGTTTGTTGTTTATCGCTGTTTGTTCCCCTCTTCTGTGTGTGCATGTATGTGTGTATGTCTAGATATACCCATGACATCTTGCTATATCATATATCAAAAAGCATGAAACAAGGTGAGAAGAATAATAAACATTTTATTCTTGTGTCTTGTGTCTTGTGCATTGCATTAAGATATCAGTAGCTGTCTCAAAGGGATAGTTTTGAGACCAATCACTTTTTTGTACATTCTCTAGAAGCGTGAATACATGATTATCAGATCGTTCCCATAAATTAAATTTGTTGTTCCATGTTCTACAGTATCTATATGAGAGAACGTTAACAAGGTTGCACTTGCCTCTCACAGGAACTACAAATGCTAAACATGTTACAGTATTTACAGTATCCAAAACATTATGCTCTTCCTTTTTTTTTTTTTTTTTTTTTTTTTTCTTTCTTTTTCTCGATCTCCTTCTCCCTCAGTCTGTAGTTTTTGTATTATACATGTCAAAAGAAAGTAAGAACTGTTTTTTTTTTCTTTTTCTTTTTTTTTTTCCTTTTTTTTTATTATTATTATTTTTTTTTTTTTATTTATTTATTTATTTTTTATTCTTTTTTTTTTCTTTTTTTTTGAGAAAAATATGCTCGCTGAAAATCGTGAGAGAAAAAGAGTTAAATGAATTATCAAAGAAAAAAAAATGTAACAATCAACTTCTAATCAACTTCAATGCACCTCTAACAAAAATTATTAACAACATAGATTATAAACAGTAAACTAAACAAACAAACTTAATATGCACAGTACAGGGTCGTAGACTCCTTTCCGGAGAGCCAGCCACCTCCTCAGTGACGTGTAGCTGCTTTCGACCCACTACAATGCTGGTGTCACCGCGTCAGATGACTGCCGCGTCAGATGTCCAAAATATTTATGGTGTCGTTAAAGAGACCCACGAACGGAAAAAATGGCATCATATTAACGCTACTGTTCGTAGATATCGGATGACTAGAGGACACCGTAGCACTTTGTTTATTAACCTCCTACACTCATTTTTGTATGGTATCTTCAAATGTTCGGATGAATTTCACGCTGACCGTATTTCAGATTGGCCTGGACATCTGACGCGAGATGAAGCACGGCGCAGCGAACTCGAAATTTGCGTGCGCGTGCGTGTTTTTGAGGGGAGGACTGCATCAACTTTCAAATGATAGTGGGTTGGATAAGGTGAATAATTGTGTACTTTGTCTACAAGCACTAAATTTGGCGCACATGTTCAAAACCATATTTGGGACAATATCAAGATATAGAGGCATCTCAAAAAGTTTTCAGGGGCATGTGGGGGCACCCCCCCCCCCCCCCAAGTGCTCCAGCTAGGGCCCTTATATGTTATTCTTAATTCTTTTCGAAAACGCACGGCCGGATTTTATTTAAAAAAAAATAATAATAAAATTAAAAAAAACTTAATATGAATCATCCTTAGATAATTGGGACCTAATTACCTTGTTCAAATTAGTGATCAAAAGTGGCGAGGGGGCCGGGAAATAACCCCCCAAATCCCCCCTGGAGGGGCATTTTTCTCTTATTTGGGGACATATTCTCAAGAATAAATAACTAAAGCTAAATATGTTACTCATTGCGGATAGATGGCTACTGATAATCGTTTGTCTCGCAATGTAAGGTAAACGGTATCGAAAAGATCACGACGTTTCGTGTGCCGCTGCAACACTTCGTCAGGTGTGATACAAAATTGTAGTAAGCAGGGGTTTAAATACCCTATGGTCAGTGCAGCGCACTAACTAATTGGACCATTTATAGTTAGTGCGCTGCACTGACCATAGGGTATTTAAACCCCTGCTTACTACAATTTTGTATCACACCTGACGAAGTGTTGCAGCGGCACACGAAACGTCGTGATCTTTTCGATACCGTTTACCTTACATTGCGAGACAAACGATTATCAGTAGCCAATAAATAACTATTTTTTAACCAAAGTAGATAGGAATCATCCTGAGGTTATAGAGACCATTGGTTGTCAAACTTGGGGTACACAAGTGGCAAGGGGCTGGGGAAGGGGGGGGGGGAGGTAGCCCCCAAAACGCCCCAGGGGGGAATTTTCTTTTATTTGGAAATATTTTTTTCTCAAGAATAAATAACTGGAACCATCCTTAGGTATTAGGAACCGTAAGTTGTTAGAATGGGGGGACAACAATGGCAAGGAGCCGGGAAGGGGTAACCTCCCCCCCCCCCCCCCCACAAAAAAAAATTCCCCCATGGGGCAACTTTCTCTTGTTTGTGACTTTTTCAGAAGAATAAATAACTGGATTTTTTACCAAACTTGATAGGAATCATCCTTAGGTAAAAGGGATCATCAATTGGTAAACCTGGGGTACACAAGTGGCACGGGGCCGGGGAAGGGGGGTGGGTAGCCCCCAAAACGCACACCCCCTCCCCTCACCCCACCTCCCCCCCACCCCCCCCCCCCCCCCCCCACCCCTCCAAAAAAAAAAATGCTCCCATGCAACTTCCTCTTATTTTCGACTATTTCAGAAGAATAAGTAACTGGATTTTAGCCAAACTTGATAGGAATGATTCATGGGTAATTGCGACCTCATAAGTTCTTAAAACAGTGGTACGCAAATTGCAAGAGGCGGGGGTGGGGGTAGCGGCCCAAATGGCCACAGGGGGAAAATTCCATTTATTTTTTTTTACTTGTTCTCAAAGGTACATGACTTCATTTGAACCAAAGTTGAAAGAAATCACCTCGGAAAAGAGTACTTTAAGTTGTAAAAATGGGATATATATCTAAAAAATTAATATAAGATTTCATCAAAACTCGACAGATTGTTCTCAGGCTATGGGACAAATTTGTTACAAATGGGGATTCCATCTGACATGAACTAGCCACCCCGGCTAGAAAGATTAGTGATAAAATATCAAATTTCATTTTTTTTAAACATTGTATTGAAATCATATATCCATATATCTTATATCATATTATAATTTGGGGCCATATATTGTTTTAGGGTTGGTTTTCAAGGCCACTCTTTGTTCTTTTGTCACTAGGCCTATGCATTGCCAATAATCTCTTTTCTTATTTATGCCCTCACTATGAACATATCTCGATCAAATGAAACAAATTTGAGGGAATAAAGATTAATATATTAGATTGTCGGCCATCTTTGAAAATGGCGCCTCAAGATAGACATTCTTTATTTGCTTTTATATTGTAAAATTGCCTAGTTTATGATTCGAAACCTATGTACCAAATTTCATTCTTGTCATCATCATCATCATCATGGTCGACCACGGTCGAGAACATTGTTGTTGGTGGTCCTCCACTGATCCCTGTCGTCCATTATTTGTCCCAGTTCATCAAGGTTAAGTCCTGTATCTCTGGTGATCCGGTTGATGTAGTTAGTAGCCGGTCTTCCACGGCCCCGTTTTCCTTGTGTTGGTGCCCACAGTACAAATTTTGAGACTGGTTCATGAGCACTTCTGTAGCAGTGCCCGGCAAATTTGAGTCGTCTCTTCTGAAGTATTTGAGAGATTCTTGGTGTGTCTCCATAAATTTCTTGAAGCGTTGGGTGGTCTTTCCAACTAATATTTAATACTGTCCTAAGTATGAGTGTATAGCATCCGTCAAGACCTTGCTCCAAATATTGGGATAGAGTCCAACACTCAGCACCATACAGAACAATGCTTTCTACTGTTGCCTTAAAAAGATTGATCTTCATTTGGCGTGGTAGGTTAGACTTCCACATGAGATTCATTTTATTACAGGCATCCCATGCCTTAACTTTCCTGACATTTAAGTCCCTGGCAGATGTTGCTATCCAGGAACCTAAATAAAGAAATCCTCCACTCTCTCCAGGTGGTGTTCATCTCGAGACTTCATTCTTGTAGGTTATAGTAAAACAGAATAAAGCTAAAAAATATTGCGTTGACAGACATTTTTGAAAAATGGCATCTTAAGGACACACGTTTAAAGGTAGCCCGTCCCTTTTGCAAACCTAATTCTGAAAGTTCCCTGACTTTGTCATCATGAGAGAGAGAGAGAGAGAGAGAGAGAGAGAGAGAGGCTATATCACCCTTCCCTGGAAGCGACAAAGCGTAATATTCGGTTTTGAGGAAATAATCTTCGGTAATTGATCGAGCTTTCCTTTTTTGTACCACAAAAATAGACAAATCTCAGTGAAAACTAGTTAGATTTTTATTTATTCTACGGGAGTTATAGTACCTCTGACCTTAAAATTTCACAGTTAGTATCGCAAAAATACGTGCTAAATATGTGCCAATTTTAATTAAGTTTGCAGATAAAGAGGGACGGGCCATCTTTAAGTGCCTCTTTATCTAATTTTGTTGAGTTCATAATCATTAACCTACCGGTATGTACCGAATTTGTTGCTTGTAGGTAAAAATAGAACAGGACAAAGCTAAATACATGGCTTTGGCAGCCATTTTGGACATTATCTTGGATCCTCCTTCAGGCTCCTTGTCTCCACATCAGATGAGTACACAACTGCATGTATACGTTAGATTATCCTTGGTTACTGTACTGTTTGGATACATTCGAGAAAACATTCCTTTTGTCTTGATATATTGGACCGCAAGGCGCATTTCTGAGGTGGTAGGGGAGGGGCTGTGCTGTAGCTAGTTAATGTCACATGGGTTCTCCATTTGTAAAAAAAAATATCTTTCCAATTGTCTGAGAAAAATCTGTCCAGTCTTTATGAAACCCAACATTTATTTCTTAATCCCATTTTTACAACCTTAGGTTTTCCTTTCAGAGTGACTTCTTTCAAGTATGCTTAAAATCCAGTCATTTAAAAAAAAGGAAAAAATAAGTGGAATTTTAAGGGGCTCCCCCCCCCCCCGCCCCGCCCCTTGCCACTTGCATATTTTTAAGAGCTTTAGGTCTTTATGATTCCTATTGAGTTTGATTAAAATCCAGTTATTCATTCTTCTGAAAAACTCAAGAATAAGGGGAAGTTTCCCCAAGAGGGGCATTTTTTTTGGGGGGGGGGGCGGGGGGGGGCTACTCCCTCCCGGCTCCTTGCCATTTATGTTCCCACCCCCCCCCCCCCCCCCCCATCGCAATTTAAGAACTTAAGGTTCATAATAGATAAGCATGATTCCTATCAAGTTTGGTTCAAATTCAGTTATTCATTCTTCTGAAAAAGCCCAAAATAAGGGGAAGTTGCCCAATGGGGGCATTTTTTGTGGGGGGGGGGGGGGGGCTACCCCCTCTTGGATCCTTGCCATTTGTGTCCCCCCATTCTAACAACTTAAGGTCCCTAATACCTATGGACGGTTCCAGTTATTCATTCTTGAGAAAAAGTATCAAAAATAATAGAAATTTCCCCCTGGGGCGTGTTGGGGGCTACCCCTCCCCCCTTCCCCAGCCCCTTGCCACTTGTGTACTGCAAGTTTAACAAATAAATGGTCCCTATAACCTCAGGATGATTCCTTTCTACTTTGGTTAAAATCTAGTTATTTATTCTTGACAAAATGTCGCAAAATAAGAAAAAAAAATGCCCCCGAGGGGCGGGGGGGGGCGTTAGGGAGCTATGCCCCGGCCCCCTCGCCACTCATGACCACCAATTCGAACAAGGTAAGGTTCCTATTATCTAAGGATGATTCCTATCAAGGTTTTTATCAAGTCTGACCGTGAGTTTTCGAAAAGAAGTAAAAATAACATATGGGGCCATTGGGGCACTTCAAATGGGGGCTGCCCCCAGGCGCCCCTGAAAATATTTTGAGATGCCTCTATATCTAATATTGTTCCAAATATGATTTTGAACACGTGTGCCAAACTTGGTCATTGAAGACAAAAGTACACAATTCAACTCATATTTGTCGCTTAACCACCCCACTATGAATGCAAATCGGGGACCGCGATGAAGATGATGATGTTTCATGGCGCGCCCTGGGCTACTCCAGCTTGGAGAACAGTCTACTCTGAAAGTGGTCTGAAAGTAGTATGTATTGTGCATTCCTTGCCACCCCTGCCACACCCCGCATCAATGCACTGACGTCTGGCGCCCCTGCCTGCGCCCTGGCCATCAGCCCAGACTCAAAGATCTGCTTCTCTTGGTGCAGCGACAGACATCGCTGTTTCATGAAGAGTAAATCATTGGCTTCAAAATGAGACATGCAACATCAAGTTTGGTCATCACGTCACAGATCATTATGGGCATGGATTTCGCATTACTTGTCTGAAATATATGTCACACAAATAACGTGAAACCCATGCCCATTGATCTGTGATGTGATAGCCAAAATTGATGACATGTATGCCATTTTGGAGCCAACGATTTACTCTTTGATTATGGAACAAAAATAGATAAAATACATGTACCATGTCCATGCCCCATATCTTAAAATACGACTACGTACTAAAAAAGTCAACTTTTTGGGTCACACACATTAGAGAATTGCCAAAGGAATAATGGAGACGCGGGTGATAATCACCTTCAGTGATATTTCTATAGTTATAATTGGGTTTGATTGTTATAGAAATATCTAAAATCATGTTTGATATACAGCATTCATGTATGCTCCAGCGGTTAAAGACAAATGTCTGAATGCATCTTTAGTATTTTATTGCAAAATCATGTTTTTATGGTCGAGGTGGTTTACTTTAGGAATAGTATTCTCTTGCCAAAAGGAAGCAATATTCATGTGTAAAGTCCCATCAGTTATTTTGATGGAACTACTTGATACTGTTGCACATTGTCTTTACCGATAGGGGAGGGGTATTGTGGGGTCAAGATTCAATATGTTCAAGATGATTCATAAAGTGAAAATAAGCATAAACATAATTGAAAACCTGTATCCAATAAATGGTATAGGACAATGCCCCTTTTTTGTTTACATGTTTCGGACTTTATAATATGGTCAGTCCATTGCCCAACATATGGAGCAACTAACCCTTTTTATGTTTCTTTTTTTCATGGGGGAGGGTATGTGCAAGAAATTTATCAATGGCGTTAAAAACATTTGTTATCCATCACATAAATATTCTAGGTCAAATGCGTCATCAAACGAGGGATTTTTTTTAATGTAGCACACTCCTTGAGGCAGAAGTATCACTGTCATTATTCATGTAGTACATGTACATGATAATAAGCTTTGAAATAAACTTGTCACATATCTAGTTCAATACTTTGACATTTGTGTTTGTGTTGTTGTTTTTTGTCACTCTAGATTGTTTTCTTTTCATCTGATTCAGTTGCTCCTACATTGACTGAAACAGTGTCTGAAAAATAATAAGTATATACATGTAGATTTCTTTCTAATTTCAATCTAAAATTAGTCTGTGGAATATACAACGTTATGTCCGAGAATCTGGTCATCTGATGTGGTCGGTCTTACATTGAATGAAACAGTGTCTGAAAAATAGACTACAAGTACATACATGAAGGTTTCTTTATAATTTCAATTTAAAACCAGTCTGTGGAAAAGACTACGCTATGTAAAATAAAAAAATCTGGTCATCTGACGCTGTGGTCCTACAATGAATGAAACAGTGTCTGAAAAATCGACTACAAGTATATACATATAGATTTTTTCATAATTTCAATCTAATAATGAGTCTGGGGGACAGACTACGTTACGTACAAGATTCTGGTCATCTGACGCGGGTGGTCATCTGACGCGGTGACGCCTGGACACCTGACGCGGTAACGACAATCTGTACGTGTTCCTAGCTTTTACTGAGACTATTTGACGATACCGTAGAAAAAATTGGTCATCTGACGCGGGTGGTCACCTGACGCGGTGACACCGGCGTGTACATAATCTGGTGTGATTGAACACGCGCCTAAAATCAACCAGCAACAACAACAACAACAACCACAGCCATCATCATCCATTCATTCATTTACAGTATCTGAGCGTGCAATGTGTTGTTGACGCACATGCTGCGATCGGCATCGGAGCTACAATACAGGCTGGAAAAAATATATCCCGTTATATGGCTTTCCTGGCTGGCTCGTTCACATAAAAGTTAATCGACTGATGAATACAAATAATTTATTGCCATTTAAGGAATTAGATATGCCTATATATAATATATTAATTTATTATAAGATTTTCAAAACTATGTTATCATGAGTCTATTGTTCTTAGCAGGTTTAAAGACAAACATAAAATATTCAATGAATATAATGTTAGATCTCGCTCAACATGGCGACTATCATGGCAGCGAAAGTCAGTCAGAAGATAGGTGGCGTATTTTCAGCATTCCTGAATACAGTGAGCATATTGATTTGTTACACATTACCTTACAAGTAGGATTGCATATATATTACCTTATGCCTGCATCATAGACCCCTCGTAATACAGCGTTAATACCTGTCCCGTACCCGAGACGAGCGGCACGCACGAGATGAGATCGAGGCTGCGCGCGGCCATAACATACGGGCAGTGCAGTGATGACCGAGACCTCGGATGGTCCGTGGCCGTGTCACGATATGGGGCCTGTTTCTGCATTAGAATGCCAGTGACATCTGATTTAGAACCCACGTTAATGCAAATGATGCTAAGCCGATTCTCAAAGAGAATGGTAAATCGGATTTCAGTTACATCTTGTGTATCAATACCGGATCAGAGTTTTCAGACAAATTGATAGCCTTTCTCACGAAGCTCCGCAATAATTGATATAGCAGGTTGAAATAATTATGATTTTGTTAAATATGGGGCGAAGTATTGTTAAAAACGTTGATTAAGCTATGGCTCGATGTTTAACGCATCTCTCATTTCCTTCTGTTAAATCAATTCATCGATTTTCTTCAATGCTTTCCATTTTGGTCATATTTGTGTTGAAAGATACCATGAAAATGATAGTCTACGCAAACATGCCATTCTTAAAATGAATGTCTAAATATTGAAGCATTCAAGAATGGGGTAATCACATGCATGTGTTGATATTCACAACTGATGCAAAAATTAATCATTCAAAAATAAATTAGCGAACACGAGTGAATTTTCAACATTAAACCGTGTTAAAATGTTGGATTGCTTAGACTAGCCCTGTATGGAATGCTTGAATGATACTCAACATTTTAAAACTATTAGCCCTTTTCCCTATTAACCTATTTTCGGTCCTGTACCCCCCTCAATATGAAATGTCCCCCCCCCCCCACTATTTTCGGTCCTGCCCCCAACACCCCCCCCCCCCCCCCCGAATTCTGACAGAATGCAGCAGAAATGTTATCATGCAAATTTATTCACTTTTCACAGTC
Organism: Arbacia lixula; assembly: GCA_963669155.1. Taxonomy (NCBI): domain Eukaryota; kingdom Metazoa; phylum Echinodermata; class Echinoidea; order Arbacioida; family Arbaciidae; genus Arbacia; species Arbacia lixula. The sequence continues at coordinate 14,886,949 of OZ022577.1, read as the reverse complement.
CTAATTACACATCTCAGCTTTCCATAAATCACTATTGTTCTCAAGGATCGTCTGATCGAGAACAATAGATATGACAGGGTCCAAGCAGTTCCAGCAGTTAGAGTTGTAATAGCTTCGAGAATCACCTCGGTGCTATTGGAGTTAGAGCTGAGGTTAGAGTTTTTATCATGTCGAGAAACACGCCCATGGTCTAGACACCCGTCGCCCCGAGACTGCTCCGGCGAAACGGGAGCGTCCTGAGGGCTCGCCTTCATTTTTTCCTGCGTGACAGGTCCGACTACTGCGTAATCAACCCGTGCATATAAATGAATTACTCATTTGAATTGAAGTACATTTATCATATATGAATGACTCACTGTATTGAATGAATGAATGTATACCTGCACTATAAAAATATTCGAAAATTTTGAGCAATGTTACATATTTCCTATTCACATATCTTTCTAACATTACGTTCTGTCAAGGCTGTCATCTTGGCTGTTCCTAGCCCTGGGACTGCTCCCACGAATAACTTTCAGCAAGTTTCTAAAATGGACAATGATAAGGACACGTCGACGTCAAATGATGCACATTTGGAGCGATAAGGGATTAAATCACAAATTCTCAAAATGTTTGGGTCGAACATTTGAGGATCTGTGATTTAGTCACTAATTACTCCAAATATGGATCAATAAGGGAAAATAAACTTCAGCAAGTTTCTAAAATGGAAAATACATGAATTTAAGACCACTGGCAAGAAGATTCCTCACAATCACCTTTTTGAAGGCTTTTTGTCTTCCCATATTCCCTTCAAGGGAAAGTTCATTTTTGTATCGCTATATCATCACTTTAATCAGATATAACATTCATATAATCCCTTTTGCAGCCCATTCTAATTCAGAGAAGTTCATCCTACCTCAAGCTCAGATGTCATTCATCTTTCCATTTTCCATTTCACAGGTAAGCCAAAAGAGTGCGTGCATTAGTATAAATGGTATAAATACTCCATAAACTTCAAGAAATTAAATGTTCCATCATGCTCAATTTCTCTATGCACTTTCAAAATATAAAATGGTCAAACAATTTTAATATAGTTCAATAATAATATTCAAGGATTTCCAAATTACCAAAAAATTATTGAGACAAAGCTCAGCTGTCGAATGACATTGTTCATTAGGATGGCTACTGTCAATCATCACAACTAGTATTGATGTTACAGCAACCAAAGGCTTTGATAATGTTAGAGTAAATGAATAGATAATGTAGATAATATTCTTTATTTCATTTAATAAATTTATATACAGGATGTGAACTGTTTTACCAGCAACCTTAGTATTATCACTTCCCTGTTTAATTTAGCCCTCTTAGAGATATGTCATGTATGTCTTTTTTTACTTTTTCCTTGGTAGATTTCTGTATTCTTCTCATGGTCTTGTTAACACATGCTGCTTTCATCAACCTCTCACAGGTAATCAGCTTGTAAATTGTGGATGGGTGCATTGATTGGCTATTGCCAACATAGCATGGTACTTGCTTTATTGTCTTGGTATTCCCTTGCTTGTTCTTCTCATAATTTGTCATAAGTATTTTTTGTTAAACTGTTGTTCATAATGTTTACTGCCTTTCCTCTATTATTATACTGAATGGTAAATGTTATACTTTTTTATTCATTTTTAAAGATGGTCACATCCATATTTTATTCCAGTGGCTTTTGAAAATGTATGTGACTCCAAATATTATATTTTAATAGAGACATTGTTGATTTGCAATTGTTGTAGATATTGAACAGCAAACATACATTTTCCCCTCTCTATTCCTGGCAGGCTCAGCTTTCCATAAACCATCACTCTTCGCACCAGTTTGTCTACATAGATGGAATCTCCATTCAAACACATCAAAGCAGCTCACAACTGATGCAGAGACCCAGGTGAAGATACCCCAAAATTTACTTATGCCATGTTGCATTTAGTTGTAACTAACAATTCACAGTAACCTTTTTCAATAGCTACATAGCTCATAGCTGATTGGCTGTTCCCATCGTAGTTACCATAGGTGTAGGGCGGTGTACTAACAATTCACCATGCTGTTTTCCAGCTACGAGCGACTTAATGTACGACTGGTGACCTTTTCTTGTGCTAAATCAGATTCTCAATTACAAATCTATTTTGATTCCTATCAGTTGAAATGTGATCTTAATAAATCAAAATTCTTGTTAACAAGTATCTGAATACAAATTTTATGATTTGTGAACTTTGATTAGAATTGTTGGAAATTAACTGCCACTCTGTTAAAATGCATGGGAACAAATTGGGGTATCTAATTTAGCACAAGAAAGGGTAATTAGTCGTGCGTAAAGTCATTCTTAAGCTTAAGAACAGCTTGGTGAAACACCCAACAGTGAATATCCATACAAGTGCAGGAGAAGTGAAATAGCCCCAACTACAGTTCCACAAGTATACATCATAATTTTCCCTATTTTCTATGTTGGTCTTGCAGGTCATAGAGGAGGAGCCAGATGACAGACTGTACAAGTGGATCGAACTCAAGGTTAAAGGTCATGATGACGCCGTCTTGGAGAGCTATGCCAGATACATTAGCATGGCAGCCAGTGAGCTCAACGTCAACATAGAAAGCATGTGAGTTCATTATCCTGCTGTTTGAATATAAAAGCAATAAGGTCACACAAATTTGTAAGTGTTATTTTCTACTAGAGCATCGATATCAGGAAGACGATGTGAAATAGAAAGAGAGAGGGTGATTTCTTTTCCTTTCCTATTCTGACTGGGCTTTTTGAGAGCAGGGTTTGACGGGGGGGGGGGGGGGGGGGAATTCATTTTGACCCTCCCCTAATATTTCGGCCATGGAACATTGAGTTGACGAAAAAAATTTGCATGGAGATAAAGAAACGTGTTAAGATCTCGGCTGCATATTTCATTTTCGGAAAAGAAAACATTACATTTTATGTAAATTATGATTTATGCAAATGAGATGCATACTTTACCAATTTCTTTATATTTCATTGAAAAAAGATGGCATGAAAGTAAAATGTTCTCTTGATGTGCCAAGTAGCTTGATCAACAATTTTATGTTAAAAAACTTCAAAATTACAAATCAATTCAATATTTCTTATGTATTCTATTGTTGTTGTTTTTTCTTTTTTTTTCTTGATTTTTATGATTTATCTTGCTTCAGATATGCGCTTTGATAAATTTCAAGAACAATGTGATCAAGTAACAGGCCTACGAGGCACAATTGACAGTCGCGATGTTTAGCGGTTGTGCGTCAGTCGCGGATTTTGTACGGGGGGGCGGGGGGGGGTCAAAATAAACACCCCCTCCCCCAGTGAGAATAGGATTAACTTGGAAAGAAAATTCTGATCGTCCAATGTACCGTGTGGCACAATATATCAACCCCACGGTAAATGAAGTAAAGTTGCCTGTGGGGTTTGATGGGTAGATCTCTCAAGCACTTGTCAATCAGTGGAATATATTCGTATGATACAGGGAAACCCCGTTATAACGAGGGGATCGGGACCCACACTTTTTCCTCGCTATAGCCGATTGCTCGCTATACCAGTACGTGATCAATACATACAGAAAAAATGCATATATAGGACTACACAAATAATAACATATTTACCGTTAGTACTGGAATCTTTTAATGGCTTTGCAAGCATTCTAAATTGAATTCACTAGCTAACAATTCACTAAAATATCTTACAGCACTGTTGGAAACGTAAATAAATGATATTTCCAACGCCTCCGTTTACCGACAAATGAAGCAGCGGGGAGGCTCATTCACCCGGCCGTGCCTGCTGGCATGACCGCGTGTATGCAATGAATGATCATTGAACGCAATCTCCAGGCACGGCCGGTCGTACACGCGCGGTGTCGCATGTGTGTAGAGGCGCCATGTGCGTGCGTGACTTCACGGGGGCATGCAGTACCCAGAGCTAGCTGTTTAGAGATACGGCTCTGGCAGAGACAGTACCGCACGCACGTAATGTGGACATGTATGCATGTGTGGCTGTGTGTGTGTGTGGATTCTTGCACGGTGTGTGTGATCAGTGTTTAACGGCGCAAAGAAAATTGCTTGACTATGTGCTGTTGTTGCATTTCCCTCGCTGCGCGGCGTGGCTGTAAAGGAGTGCTCGTAATAACGGGTTGATTTCTTTTCTTTTTCCTTATTCTTGGGCTGGGAATTTGCCTCGTTATAGCAGAAATTTCGCTATAGCCGATCTCGTTATATGAAAACAGAATACACGGAGGTCTATGGAAGAAAAATCGGGCCCCAAGAAATGTCCTCGTAATAACAGGGTTCTCGCTATACCCGTGCTCGTTATAACGGGGTTTCCCTGTATAATACAATATACAGATGGTTGCTAAAGGAGGTTCGCTGTAGCCACAGTGAAACCTAAATGTTGATCATTTTTATAGAAGCATTACCTGTTTATAAAGACTACATTTTTTGTTTCCCTTGAGCAGTCTTTCTATACAGGCTTGGCTGAATTGAGATTATATATTGTATCTTATCGATGAGTTCCTGTGTATTCCTTGTGCAGAGAGAAGCCATTCAGGCACATCAGGAAACTGACTCTGCTGAAGTCAAGGCATGTGTACAAGAAACACAGAGTGCAGTATGAGATGAGAACATACTACAGGGTTATCAAGGTGAGTAACCATACTGTGGCATTCTACAGATTACTGTATTACTATTCTTGTGAAGCAACTAACAAATGTGACAAAATTGAGCATTTCAGATTTACATTTGTGTGGTAAGGAATTGTGTACATGCTTTGTGTTGCATGATGTTATATGTTAATCACTAAGGAGATGAACAAAACATTTGGTTTGATGAGAAAGGATAGAAAATTATCTTTTCAAGTTGTGACATTGTGACGTCACATATGTGGTGCTCTCCCATATATGTTGTGTACATTTTTTTTTTTAATGTCAATTTATTCAAAAGGATATAGGCATTGTTTTACCTGTGAATTTGATGCATTATTATAAACATCATTCCTTTATCAAAAACAGAAAAAGAGCAGTTTATGGAATCTTCTTACAGGACACCATAAGGGAGAGCACCTCGCACGTGGCATCACAAAATTTAAATTTCAAAAGATAATGATTTTCTTATCTTTTCGGGGATTTTTGTTAAACCTTCCGTAATATGTTTCTTTGATGCTTCTGCATTTATTGAAACCAACTGAACTTTAGGGTGAACTATCCCTTTAGTTTTTTTAATCAAATAATATTACCATAATTTTGTTAATTGAAATGAAACGTACAAACTTTGTAGAGATAATGCCATAGGTACTGGTACAATGTTTACTCGTTAAATCATGACACCTTCCAGAATTATCTATGGTGACGATCTTGGTTTAACGTCCTATTAAATAACCTTTTTCTGCTGTTCTCGGCACCATTGAGAGCTTACGTTTATAAAACAATGCTGTGTATTCTACCTCCTATCTCACTTTCATTTCTGAGCAGCTCTTTTCACAAAAGATCCACTCAATAGTTCTCTCCAGCACTACACATGACACTCCATGAAACCATATTCTATTATTGTTATTGTTGTTGTCACTATTATTATTATTATTCTCACTACCTACCAGCTGAAACACCTGACAGGGTCAACAGCCAGTGTCTTCCTGGAATACATCGAGAGGAACCTGCCTGAGGGTCTGGCAATGCAAGTTAAGAAGGTCAGTAGAACAATGCAACACGTATGTAATGACCACTCAAGGGAGATAAGAAATATGGTCTCTACCAGCCGGTGGTCTTAATAGACAGATTACTTTGATACAGGATTTTAATGACAAACATATTTCAAGGGGAACCAAAAATATTGTCTTTATATACAGGTGAGCTTTCTTTACAGGTGGTCTTTAATGAAGGTTTCACTATACCTGACTTGATTAAATTTAATCAGTTACAATCAGAAGGAAAATGTTGGGATATGGTTCAATTATTCTCAGGCACTCATTTAACTGCAGTTATGTGTGTGAGTAAAAGGAATGAATGAGAAACAGCAGAACAATCTGGATGGCTATCTTGTTTTATTGTGCAGAAATCCACTCAATCCCATTTGAACTAAAAGCAATACCACTAATCCCCCTTCTACGTCTCATCAAATTTTGAAACAACAAAGACAAAGTATTGATAAAGAAAGGGCTTGCAACATATGTTATTTAAAGCTAATATTGCAAGTAGAGAGCAATGCCGTGTATAGTCCTGATCCTATTCAGCTTCAGAATTGTCAGTACTCAATATGAGGCATGTGTGAAGAGGATTTTTTTTCTTCCTCTCATTGACTTCAATAATTACAGTTATGCCTGAACTTCATTAGCACAGGCGACTTAAGTTCTGAACTTGATAAAAGAAAGATTCCGTTTAGTTGTACAGCTCTTGTACTAGTTTTTCAATCTCTTTTCTGTTCTCTGTTCTGAGTCAACTCAACATTATTGTCTCTCTGCCACCTGCAGTGCTCCATCCGGCCTTTACCTGATCACCTACAAACGCCCCCAGAGCAACTCGAGGAGGAAGGGGAGCTGACCTCATCATCCTCAGACTCATCATGGGATTCATCCAACGATGAGAAGACCTCTCCTGTCTGACGATCTCTCATGTAAAGTGATGAACACCCAATAAATTATTGCTACTCTGACATTGTGATCTTGGGAGTGGACGGACTACCAGTGAAGGATGTTTTGGTGCAAAACAAACTGTGCTGATTCAGTATTATGTTCAGACTTACAGTTACAGTTACAGGCCTTTACAACTGCAGAATGGAGTTGTCTGCAGTGGCTTCTGTGCCACTGGAGTAATGCACACAATCTCTGTCGAGCAGCATTTTGTCACGCACAGACTGGGGTTAAGATAGTGTATTCCTCTTGTAGGTTTCAAATATGAAGTTGTGTCAATACAATAGCAACTAGCAGAAACTACCATGTGATAACTTCCCTCAGAACCCTGGAACTGAAGGCTGACTTTAAGTGGGATTATAATAACAATTGCATTTCAAAATAATCAATTGATGAGTCCATTTACAAGTAGTTGTCTTCTCTGTACAGACCCATGTGACAATAGCTTCATCATGAAGTCCTAATCTTAATCAGTCAACCAGATTTAGGCTGCTAAGAGGGACATTACCTTCAGCTTTGTGATAAAATGATTATGTTGGAAGATACAATGGTTATCTCCTACCGCTTAATTCACAGCTGGTACAGCTAATGGTAAGACGTATGCAGACCTCAGCTAGAGCTTGGATTGACCTGAAACGAGCTTAGTTTACACAGGGATGTGTTATGGAAGGATATGAAGCAACTTTATTTCTTTGAACTCATGTGCCACGCCGTTGAAAAGTTATGTGTGCTCAACAGGTGCTGTTCAGGTGTTTGAACAATTATGAACATGATTGTGTGGCAACGGCTTCTCAGAGAGTACAAAAGAAATGTACAGTTTCATTTCGCTTGTCCTGTTCTGTTAATGGCATTAATACTTCCATGAGCATAACGGGTATCAGCAAACACAAATAAACAAGTTTTTTTAATAAAATATCTCTGCTGCATGCAAACGCACACAAACACCTTTAATGATAATACACAGCTTAAAATATCATTTTCAAAATGATTGAATCCAACAAATGCACAAGATGTCAGAAAGTGAAGAAATTTTGTAAGTAATATAAATATCTTATACAATGTAAGTCGAATTTTTTATATGAGTCCTCATTTTCAAAACAAAAGCAGAGTAAAGGATCTGTCTTAAAGTTTGCAAACAAATTTGTCTAAAACAAAGCTTCTAGAGATAAATGGGCAATTAAAGAAATTTCTTTTCAAGTTGACAACCTCTAAATGTCGGCCTTGCACATGGAACATCAAAGCATTGTCATGATTATAGAATGTTTTTGACATTCATGAGCACGCTTTAGAACCCATACAGATGTTTGAATATACATGTATTATGCTTGAGTTTCTACTCCTTCATAACCACTGGCCAGTACCTACATATGTCATACCATTATCTCTTGGTCTAGATAGCAAGACCTTGCTTTGCTATCTAATCTTTATCAAGATTATATTTACACAAGTCCTGTTCTTTATTGATAAGGTGAGCCCTATCTGAGTTTTCTATACATGTGCAAATGTTATGCAATAAAGCCAAGATACATTCAATGTAAAACATACTTTGTGAATGCTTTGTTAAAAGTATAATTTCACAGAGTATGTACGTGTATTTTGTGGAATACGTCCCCAATGCAGTACATGTATTTGATTTAATAGATTGTTAGTAGCTGAGCACATGTGAAAGTCAGGCATTGTGTGTGTTTGTGAGAGAATGAGAAGAAGCTGATTACTGTTAAAATCACTGTTCTGGGTTATTCTGTGGATGAACGTGATGATGAGCTCACTTGCTGGTACAGTACTCTTGGTCTACTCTTGTTCAGTATCAAGTTCTACAACATTTTGTCATGTGTCTATTTTTTTTTTATATATTTGGCGGGCAGCATGTGAACCTATCGTCCCAAACCAAGGGACAAAGACCTGTCTGCGTACATGTATTGTGTTGTGCAGTGCGCTGTCTGGCCCCGGTCTGATTGTGGTGTAACCAGGGAGACTGTTATAGGGTTACTAAATTAGACAAATAAGTTCCCACTAATCTATGTGAAATTATCCACTAAAAACAAATTTCACATTCGTTTGCCGCAATAAAGTCTCATTTTGAAGAAAATTTGAAAAAAAATGCACGCCTCCAGTGACGTCAGAGAAGTCAAAATGCCATAAATGCCACCGGCGTGAATTCAAACAATACGTTGCCAATTGGAACCCCAAAGATTGTCCGAATAGCAACAACTAACAGATTCAAAGTGCATTCCATCCATTGAATCTGAATGACAAGATACAAGTGAATGCAATAAGGCATTACTACGCAGTAAGGGGGGAAAGTTGTGAATACATTACGAAAATGGTGTATTGTTGACTTCCGTACGATCTATGGCATTTTGCCTTCTCTGGCGTCACTGGAGGCGTGCATTTTCTTCAAATTGTCCTCAAAATGAGACTATATTGCGGCAAACGAATGTGAAATTCGTTTTTAGTGGATAATTTTACATAGATTAATGGGAATTTATTTTTATGCCTCCGCCACGAAGTGGCCGGAGGCATTATGTTGTCGGGTTGTCCGTCCGTCCGTCCGTAAGTAAGTCCGTCCGTCCGTCCCGAATCCGTTTAGGGAATATCTTGAGAACCGTGAACCAGATTTGCTTCAAACTTGGTACATGTATGAAATGCATGAAACTAATGAAGTGTGTAAAATTGGGGTCAAATCTGATTGAGGTCAAAGGTCAAAGGTCAATGAACTTTGTAAAAATTGCCCAAAATTGACCTTTTTCACAATAAATCCAAATCCAAGAATGCAATTCTCATTAAACCTGGTGCAAAGATGGATCACTACTAGGGGATAGACTGGTGACATTTTTGGTAAAATTCCTGAAAGGTCAGAGGTCAAAGGTCAATGAAATTTGTGCAAATTTGCCAAAAATTGACCTTTTTCACAATAAATCCAAATCCAAGAATGCAATTCTCATTAAACATGGTACAAAGATAGATCACTACGTGTGGATAGACTGGTGAGAGTTTTGGTAAAATTCCTGAAAGTTCAGAGGTCAAAGGTCAATGAACTTTGTCAAAATTGGCTGGAAATTGCCCCAAACTTTAAATTTTTCACAATTAATCCAAATCCAATGGTGCAATTCCAACCAAACATAGTGAAACGATGGATCACTACTTGGGGTGGACTGATGACATTGTTGGTGAAATTGCTGGAAGGTCAAAGGTCAATGAACCTTGCAAAAATTGATATTTTTCACAATAAACCCAAATCCAAATCCAGTGGTGCAATTCTAACCAAACATGGTACAGAGGTGTATCACTTCATGGAGGTAGACTGGTGAAAGTTTGGGTAAAACTCCTGAGAGTTCAAAGGTCAAAGGTCAATGAACTTTGCCAAAAATTAGCTAAAAATTGCCCCTTAAGTGATAATTTTCAAAACATATCAAAATCCAATGGCGCAATACCAACCAAACATGGTGCAAAGATGGTTCACTACTCGGGGGGGTAGACTGATAACATTTTCGGTGAAATTTCTCAAAGGTCAGAGATCAAAGGTCAATGAACTTTGCAAAAATTGATATTTTTCACAATAAACCCAAATCCAAATCCAGTGGTGCAATTCTAACCAAACATGGTACAGAGATGTATCACTTCATGGAGGTAGACTGGTGAAAGTTTGGGTAAAACTCCTGAGAGTTCAAAGGTCAAAGGTCAAATTAGCTAAAAATTGCCCCCAAAGTGATAATTTTCAAAACATATCAAAATCCAATGGTGCAATACCAACCAAACATGGTGCAAAGATGGATCACTACTTGGGGGGTAGACTCAATTCTCAAAGGTCAGAGATCAAAGGTCAATGAACTTTGCCAGAATTGGCTAAAAATTGCCCCCAAATAGATATTTTTCATAATTAATCCAATACTAATGACTCAATTCAAACCAAACATAGTACAGAGATGTATCACTTCATGGAGGTAGACTGGTGAAGTTTGGGTAAAATTCCTGTAAGGTCAAAGGTCAATGACCTTCACCCAAAATTGGCTAATTTTAAACAAACTTGATACAAGGATGGATTTAGACAGACTGGTTAGATTGGAAGTCAAAGAAGTAAGAGGTCAAAAGTCAATGAACATTGCCAAACTTGGCTAAACTTGGAAAAACAGAATGTGATATTTTCATTTCACATAGGAGCAATGGTACATTGCCCACCAAACATACACATTTTCTGAGTAGAGCAAAGATGCGGAGGCATATTTATCGACTGCGTGGCAGTCGAATTGCTCTAGTTCTAATTTAGTAACCTTTTAAGTTGGGGGGACTTATTTTGTTTGTGTGTGTTTAGACTATAAATTGTAAAAAGACCATGAGAAAGGAGTTGAGAGGGGGAAATGGGGGAAGAGAGAGAGAGAGAGAGGGAGAGAGAGAGGGGGGGGGGTGGTGTTGAAAGAGCGTTTAAGTTACAAAAGAAAGAAGATACCGCGGAAAATTACATTGATCGCTAGATTATATACAGACACACGCACAACCCTCTTTCTCTCTGCTAATCTTGTCATTGATTTCTTCTCAATATTTATCTAGTCTCCTCAATTCCTCTCTGAATGATGAATATATCTTCCACATCGCTTTTCTGAGGAGGTACCCATGACAAAAAGTAGGTTTGCCACATTCTTATTTTGACAATTCACAACAATTGGACACGGAGGAAAAAAACTACACCTTCCTCGATGGATGAAGGCGGCTTGTATGATTTCCTTTCATCAATCTAATGTGTATACTGATGTATCCCAACTCTTTCAAATTAGGGTACCACATTCACTTAACATACCTACGATATATCTCACATCTAAGCGCGTGGCGGATAGTAACCACCAAAGTTAGAACATGTCACAATGTACGTGCATTGACCCAAATCGGTGAAGGTTCTCAACGATCATCACCTATACACTAGATATACACTAGTCTAGGTTCTAGACCTATTTTATTAGCCCGAATTCGTATACATGTAAACAGTGCGCGACGAAACTCAGCGCAACGATATCGAGTGATCGCGCGCGTATACGAATTCGGGCTAATAAGATACGTCTAGAACCTAGACTAGTGTATACCTCGATGATGATCGTTGAGAACCTTCACCGATTTGGGTCAATGCATCGACTGAGCTTTGCCCTTGTCGATAAGGTCCTGTAGACACAATAGAATGGTCATACACAAAATGTAATATCGTCGTATAATCGGTTTACTTTTATTAATATTCGTGTATATTTGCTCACGGAGCAAACGAGCTTCTTGATGGAAATTCTTAACGATTCTGGTAGACTCTAAGTATTTTATCCATTTCGATGAATACCAAATTCCACAACGCCATTGTTAATACACGTCATTTAGCACGTTAAACAAAGTCAGTGTCTGTGCTAATGGTATTAACTTTGTTATCTCTCTTTACCTCTTTCGTTCTCTCTCTCTCTCTCTCTCCCTCTCTTGTATGTGTTAATGTATTACATGTACAACCATTCCCACTCGTTAAGGTAGCATAAGTTTAATCATAAGTTGAATATTTATAACAAAAAAAAAAACCATTCACGTGGTATTTTTGCATTCCGTTTCATACTTGTGACAAAGCTACCACTGGCTAGGTAGATTCGTCGGACTGCCAATTGCCACCATCAAGACGCACAATTGAATTAATCAAATGACACTGCATCTTTGGTACAAAGTTACTTTATTGGAAGTATTCAGATGATTACAGCTCTATGATGACGTTCAGCAGTAAGCCCGTACTCGGCCTCTTCTCCCAATCCAACTGTCCTTTTTTCTCTACCCTTCTTTCATACAACTCTGGGCACCTCCAAAATGTCAATCATTAAATGCTTACTCTACAGAGAAAGTAAAGATTCTCCGCTTGGAAAACAGCTTTTGTAGAATCGGAACTCTTCATCAAGAAATAGACATAGAATGCTAGACTGTAGAGTAAGGACATCCTATCTACTCTAGGCGCATTCTCATTGCACTTAAGAAATCGCGAAGTTAGAAAAATCGAGAAGTTAGGGTGAAAGTTGCCTAGCAACCGTGCCAACAGCCGTCCGAAACTTCGCATGAAACTTCGCAAGTCAGAGTGCGATTTTTCTAACTTCGCACCGTAACTTCGCGATTTTTTGCTAGAGAACACACACAGCAAAAAATTTATTCAAAAAAAGTTATTCACGTGACCTCCGGCGTCTGCTATGCAGTAGCGCGCGATCGAGTAGCCTGCTGATATGTGCGCTCCAGTACTACGTACATTACATACAGGCTAGGCTACTGTCATATCGGATGCGGAGTGTCGTACTAGTACTGCATGTTTCTACCGTGTATTGTTTATTTATCTATGAACGTCAAAGCAAAACTGTATGGACGGCAGCTGCACTCACTAAACTAGATCAATTCGGTGATGACCGCACTGCGCTACACACTGTACAACTAAGAGAAACTGATAAATATGGTCTTAAAAAGTTGGTCTGTAGTGAAGAGTCGCGCTGCGTTTTCATCTTGACGCGCTTAACGTTGTTATGCATTATATTCCACATACTAAGAATGTTGCTATATGATTGGTCAAGAGTTGATCACGTGATGAGGCGTAGTTTTTCCTATCAGATCACCTGAGAATAAAAGTTCGTTACACTCTAGGTGATAGTACTTTTTGGTTTCGCTGATCTCTTCACTCTTCACAGTCCTAATGCGTGATTAATATTTTGAGTACGCGCGAAATAAAAGTGCGTTGCACTCGGACTATCACTTGACATCTAACGCGTCCTAACGCGCGTCCTAATGCGCGTCCTAATACGCGTCCTAATGCGCGTCCTAATGCGCGTCCTAACGCGTGTTCCCCATGGCAGCGGCTCGGGGTTATGGACATAAACATTACCTTTTTACGTCAAATTGTCATTTTTGGTATAGATAGTTGGTTTCAGATGTGGAATATAAAGCAAATAATCAACTTTTGGTTTCAAGCAATGAGACGAGCTATCACTTCCTCGGCGATCTGAATGTATACGCTATCTTTCCTCAGCTGCACTTCGGAAAGATAGCTACATCCAGATCGCCTCGGAAGTGATAGTTCGTCCCATCACCCTCACCAACGCTGATTATTAGCTTACTACATGTAGCACTAGCACTGGGTAGCTGCTGCTAGTACTAGCCACGGAAAATTAATAAACGTGCCGGTAAGCTAACGACAGTACTAGTAACGTTAGAGCTAATCGTAGTCACAGATGAACTTTGGACTAACCTTAACCTTACTTGGGATGAGTCTAACAACTAATCGAGATGTTAGACTAGCCTAGTCACGGAAGATGTTGAACTGTTAAAGATGTTCACACCACGGGATTGCCCTGCTCCTTCGGTAAAATACTACGTCAGATTGCTGTTTTGTACACGGCCGGCGATTGTGCGTATACGCGTACGTGCATTCGAAGCTTGAAGCTAGCTTGACCGAGCGAATCAATTTTGTGTATGTTTACAAACTTCGCGCGAAACGAATGGCATGCCGGGAATGGTCGATCGAGCGTGCTCGATTTTTCTAACTTCGCGTAACTTCTCGATTTTTTGGTGTAATGTGAACACGATTGTAAAATTTTGCGATTTTTAACTTCGCGATTTTTTGTAATGAGAATGGCCCTTCTGTCTCATCTTGACTGGACATTGCTTAATAAAGGAAATATATTGGGCATCACTTCCATCCAATCAATATACGGAGCGTTGTCACATGACCTTATGTTACCCCTTGTCTGGGAACGTACAATATCATATAAAAAGGAAGTACTTTTAGCCAGTCAGCTCTGTGTCTGGACACAGTTATCCTACCTTGTTGCTTTATGTTAATGTACTGGGCCCACCAAGGACACTATAGCATATGCATAGTCTCATCTTATATACGTTGGTCAAAACATGTTTTGACATGTGGTCAAAGTGGTAAAAACGCATGTCATGTCAAGCTGTACATTCAGAATAGGGCTTATGTTCCTTCATGTTTACAATGTGGAATGGTTCCATGTGGAATGGTTCCTAATGTGGAATGGTTCCTACTAGCAACTAGTGGAGTTCACAATCATGTAAAATCTAATTATTTTAATAAGACATGTTTGCATGTCACAATACTAAAGCCTACGTGTTATCTTTCTTTTGCAGACAGTCACAACCATGTGGGAGGAGCCTAGCTAGTTACTGAATATCCTAAAGCCTTAGGCCCGAACCCTGATACTGACACGTAACCATTAATGGCGACATAGTATGCCGGTTATCACAGAGTGGTCACCAACTGGACGTGCAGCATGGGGATGTACATTGCAAGGGCATTAGTTAGACACCATCACCATCGTTTTATTCCTGAACAAAAACAGACATTCGTGTGGTCACACATTCGTTTGAATCAGAGGCTTGTTACCTCTTTGAGTGCCAGGTGTGTATTTTGTCACCAATAATGCTCACAAGTCTCACTGAGCAGCAGTTTATTTGGCACTGGAAGGATTAAGGTGTTATCCAGTCCAAGACTGTGAGATCGGAAGCGGTGAACTCCGATGGACGGGTCGCTACGGAAACACACACTCTGGCAGAGAAGAGCGCGTCCAGGGGGCCGCCCGGCCACCACTCAATCCCCTCCGGGTGATCACGTGACTGATTCGATTGGGCGAACGTAACTACGGCATCGTGGATTGGTGAAGAAAACTGCCAGTGTTAAGGGCTATTAAAAGGAGTAATGTTAAAGAAGGTGGCCGATTGTTGATCACATGTGTGCTGTAAGACGATTATTTAACCATTCCTAGAAACGAAAAGGAGAAGAGAAATAATCAATATATCGAACAACATTTTGTCTGGCACAGAAAAAGTGAAGATAAGCTTCTTCATCTTTAACAGTCATACTCACGCACACATTCACCCAACATTTGTATATTTTACAAACTTGCCAAAGCATGTTTTTGACATGTCATCTTCTATAACAATGTGCTCAGTCATGCATGATGCTTGTGATGCGTGAGTGGTTTAAATTAAAGAAGACTAGTTACTCTTTAATCATAGCTTATTCGTATTGTGATCATGGGTAGTTTTGAAATGAGTGACCTTTGAACTTCTATTACTTTTTTATACGCCCTGTACATACTCTATTCAATTCTCAAAGGCTTATGTCACGACTATGTTATAAATTTGAAAGTATACATGGTAAAGTTAACACCATTAAAAAAAGATTCTGATTCAATAACGCACTGATCATCATTATGGCATTACAATGTACACTGTTGGTCATAAAGGTGGAATAAAATATTTTTGAATAAAAATCGACAGTTTCGTTGGTATTTGAAAGGCTACGCGTAGACAAAATGGTAATTGAGTGATTACATAATGTTTCCCCATTACACAGGTGACATTATAACATGAGAAATTTGGATTACGTAATAAATTCTTTTGTTGTAGACTATAAAAGCCTATGCATATGATATTCTGTCCCTTTCCCTGATTTAGCACTGTGTATAAGAAGGTTGCATTTTTTCGAGTTCCTTGTACCGTTTGAAATAAAAATCGGTAGAGACGTTCCCTGGACTATGCCTGGTCCAACGGCAACAGCAATACGCGAAAGAGTGGTAGCACTGCGACAGGAGGGCTACAAGCAGACTGATATAGTGGGGCGGTTAAGCTCAAAATATTGGCCGAATTGTGCACTTAATGACTAAAGCATGAAATTTTCACCACATCATCGTTATGATCTAAGCTTCGATTTAAGCTATGGAAGCACTTTGGACTTGACCTCTGGTGACCTCTGGTGACCTTGAAAGGTCATTGGCGTCAAAATCATGTTTTTTCCAATTCAGCACTAGCTAACTTCATTAAAATTATATATTTATTTGCTAAATGTCATCGTTATGACCTAAGCTTTGGATTTAAGCTATGGAAGCATTTTGTACTTGACCTCTGGTGACCTTTAAAGGTCATTTGTGTCAAAATCATCCTTTTTTTCCTATTTAGCACTAGCTAACTTGATTAAAATTATATATTTCTTTGGTAAATGTCATCATTATGACCGAATCTTCGATTTAAGCTATGGAAGAACTTTGGACTTGACCTCTGGTGACCTTGAAAGGTCATTTGCGTCAAAATCACGTTTTTTCCAATTCAGCACTAGCTAACTTCATTAAAATTATATATGTCTTTGTGTCATCGTTATGACCTAAGTTTCGATTTAAGCTATGGAAGCACTTTGTACTTGACCTCTGGTGACCTCTGGTGACCTTTAAAGGTCATTTGTGTCAAAACCATGCTTTTTTTCCTATTCAGCACTATCTAACCTGATTAAAATTATATATTTCTTTGGTAAATGTCATCATTATGGCCTAAGCTTCGATTTAAGCTATGAAAGCTCTTTGTACATGACCTCTGTTGGCCTCTGGTTACCTCTGGTGACCTTGAAAGGTCATTGGCGTCGAAATAATGTTTTTTCCTATTTAGCACTAGCTAACTTGATTAAAATTATATGTTTCTTTGCTAACTGTCATCGTTATCACCTAAGCTTCGATTTAAGCTATGGAAGCACTTTTTATTTGACCTCTGGTGACCTCTGGTGACCTTGAAAGGTCATGGACGTGAAAATCATTTTTAAGGCCCCATTTTGCTTACTATCCATGGGTAAAGCGACACTACTGACCACTTAGTCGGTTTGCATGCCCATATGTCACATTTATTGTGCACAACTTTAATAAATTTCCCTTTCTAGAATGAACAAAGATTTCTGTAGAGTTGTTTGTGTCAAAGTAAAGGGGTAGGAACTACCCTATCATGTAGCCCTGCCCCTAATCGGGATATCTGGGAATGTTAGTCCCATGCAATGAAAGAGGCACATATATTTATCTATGTTAATCAATATATAACGTATTACTGTATTTCTGAAATGGACTTGGTATTTAGGGTTGTCAGTGAATCAAATAGGTAGCCATTTACACCCCACTTCACAGCATTTACAATAGTTAGCTACGAAGCAATACTTTATACTGGATACTATCACTTTAGGTATAATTCAGTTTACTAATAAGAATTATTTTTGGGGTGGGTGGGGTGAGGGGTTGTATGTGGCAAAAGGTACAAACCCCCAACCCTTCCTTACTTCAGGATTTTGTAAATGGATATTGAAATGGTCATCGACATTATCAATATTTACCAAGCAGGTATTAGGATGATGAGTAAAAAGCCTGATAAATGCTAAATAATTAGCAATGAGTCAATTAAAATCATGTGCATGTATATTTTCTCTCCTTGAAGCACCAAAAAGGGCAAGATATACCCTTGCTATGACCCATTTGAAGTGGAACAACACTGTCAAAATCTGTATTCATAGCTCTCAGTTTATCCAACTTTTGACTGATATTTTCAATCATGTGGAAGGGTACGTTCAGAGGCATATTGTGCTTGGGAGCTCAGGGAGCGGAAATCGAATACAATGTAGTTCAGATTTGCTTTCATGAACACGCAAGAAGTCTTTCCAAGTCTTTTTATCGCAGTGGTGAGATGCACCAACACACCACTTTATCTCTTATCATGCTTATGTCAGCTTGTGCTTTCCAGAATGACATCGATGTAAACATCCAACACGATATCAAAAAGTCTCAAATTTAAAACTTCACATATTGTAGAAAGACATCATCGACATAGTCCCGAAAGGCCTTTGCAACTCCTCAATTCAGGATCTGGATCTCTGCTAACCATGCGTGCAATGGATGCATCCATGAGTGAGGTATCAGAAGATCATTGATCTCTTCAAGGAAAGAGTTTCCCATCTCTTCAGTTATTAGTTGCTGCTCATTGCGGCAGCTTTCCTGGCTAATTTGATGGGCTGGTGACCTAAAAGTCTGCAGCAATTCTGAGCAGCAGAGTTAATATCATGCAAGATTACGAGGTAATAAGGTAAAAATTTATGTTAGAATTTTTGATTGCCGCACGTCATCATGGGAGGTGGACCATGAAACACAAGCCTTGTGCTTTTGGTGATCTCCCTATACAGCTTCCAGCTCGTCATAAATCACGCCCTGGTCTGGTACAGCCTGTAAATCCATGGTTCAGCTAGATATTAATTCCATGAGACAAGTTAATTGATGTTAAAAATATATATTTTCAACAGCTTCTTTTGTGAAGAGAACATTTTCAATTCTCAGCCACTGCGCTCAATTTGAAATGACTGGCGATCTCTTTACAATGTTTGCTATTCTAACAAAGTTTGTGGCAACACCATCATGGTCACAACCTTTCTGAAGAGCACCTGTGATGTCAAGAATGTATCTCTTCCCTGATAATATGTCATTTAGTCCGGTAATATATACATGTAGTCGTATAAATGATAGTCTTTATTCTCTGGTCGTGTGGATACAGTAGCAGCAGAAAAGAAGGGTGATCAAATGAAGGCCTAAAAGTATGGTTTTCTACAGGCTCGATACAATTACAAAGCAGGACATCTGTGGAATCATGAAGCAGAGGTAGAGCATTGAATCTGGATAGCACTGTTAATTCAGATTGAGAGATAACGATCAAGGTTAAGTCACAGTACATTACAATGTAGCATGTGATGGAAAGAAAATAGATGTTGATTCCAGATAGATTTGTATGAAGATAATACACCAATTGAAAGGGAAAAAGTGTTTATTTCAAGTAAATTACCTTACAAGGGTGCCAAATGTTAAATGCATTTTGTATTCAGTATACCACAGAAACATATTGCTTGAAATCAATCTGGAATTTCAAAGAAAGGCGCATGTTTTCTGAAAAATGCACATCATATTAGAATTAGCGTTTGCGAGGGAAAAACTAATTATTTCAATATTATTATCAATAACCTCTCAAGGTCACCAAATGGCAAATAAATGATGTCACTCATCTGAAAAATATCCCCTAAACCAATTTACTTGATAGGAAAGTGAGCTTTCTGAGATAAAGTGCATATGTTACTAAAGAAACTCAAGGTTTATGTAAAGGGTCACATGGCAAAGGTGTGAAATGGGGCTTTTGAGGTCTCTCAAGTTCGGCAAAGATTAGGCATACACTGTATTTAATTCCTCGGAATGAACACATGCATTTGGGGTACCTTAAATTCTTTAAATGAAGAAGAGTACACATTTGCACATGAAACACACTAATATTATGAAGTTGAATGTGTCAAAATGTAAAAAACACACATTTTGAGGAAAATTGTCTCAGGGTCATAGAAGATCAAATATTTTCATTCCTTGGAGTTTTACGGTTATCAAAACATCTTCATAACAAAATAAATTGACATATACCAAAGAAATATACAATTTTGATGACGTTAACAGGTCATAACGATGACATTTACCCCAAAATACACAATTTTCATGAAGTTAGCTGGTGCTAAATTGAAAGAAAATGACGTCAATGACCTTTCAAGGTCACCAGAAGTTACCAGAGGTCACCAGAGGTCAAGTACAAAGTGCTTCCATAGCTTTAATCGAAGCTTAGGTCATAACGATGACATATACCAAAGAAATATATAATTTTAATGAAGTTACTTTGTGCCAAAGTGAAAAAACATGATTTTGACGTCAATGACCTTTCAAGGTCACCAGAGGTCAAGTACAAAGTGCTTCCATAGCTTTAATCGAAGCTTAGGTCATAACGATGACATATACCAAAGAAATATATCATTTTAATGAAGTTACCATGTGCCAAAGTGAAAAAACATGATTTTGACGTCAATGACCTTTCAAGGTCACCAGAGGTCACCAGAGGTCAAGTACAAAGTGCTTCCATAGCTTAAATCGAAGCTTAGGTCATAACGATGACATATACCAAAGAAATATATAATTTTAATGAAGTTAGCTTGTGCCAAAGTGAAAAAAGCATGATTTTGACGTCAATGACCTTTCAAGGTCACCAGAGGTCACCAAAGGTCAAGACCAAAGTGCTTCCATAGCTTAAATGAAAGCTTGAGTCACAAAGATGATATGGTGAAAATTTCATGCTTTAGTCATCAAGTGCACAATTGTTGTGGTTAACTGCCTAACTAATATCGCAGAAGTCCTAGGGATATCACAGAGTGCAGTCTCTAAGATCCTGAAACGTCAACGTGAGGCGGGGAATGTGCGGCCACGGAAATCTCCAGGACGTCCCAGATTGACCACAAGAAGAGATGATCGCCAACTGTTGAATTTCAGCCGCAGAAACCGGAAATTGCCCACGAGCCGTCTTCGTCGCTTGTGGAGGAGATATCATGGGATCAACGTTTCCCGGTCAACCGTTAATCGCAGATTGCTCCAACATGGTTACCGAGCACGACGGTTGACCAAATGTCCACGCCTGTCTGTTCGCCACAGAGTAGCTCGTCTTCTTTGGGCTAGGGAGCACAGAAGGCTTCATCCAGGACATTGGCAACATGTGGTCTTCACGGACGAGAGCCGGTTCATCCTTGACCGAAAGGATGGGAGACAACGAGTTCGTCGATTAGCCGGGGAAAACCTTCGCGATGAATGTATCCACGAGACGACTCAAGGCGGAGGCGGCTCAGTGATGATATGGGCCGGCATCCATTATGGAGGGAAAACGCCACTGGTGGTTCCGGACGGAAACGTCAACGCCGCCGCCTACAGGGATATCTTGGAGTTCCACTGTCTTCCATATGCAAGACGAGTGTATGGGCACAATTTCCGACTGCAGGATGACAACGCTAGACCGCACAGGGCCGCTGCAGTAAGGGAATTCCTGGAGGCAGAGGGCGTCGTACAGTTGCCATGGCCAGCTTGTTCGCCGGATATGAACCCCATAGAGCATGCATGGGATGCCCTAGGCCGAGCCATCAACGACAGAGAGGTCATTCCTCAAAATCTGCAGGAGTTGGCAGATGCTCTGAGGGAAGAATGGGACGCTATGCCTGTTGACGTCATCAACAAGCTAGTGGACAGCATGCCACGACGTCTGCATGCGCTGGTTCGTGCCAGGGGTGGACATACCCGATACTAGTGACTGAGTAAGAACAATGACTCAAGTTTGATGCAAATTTGTCCATGAAATCACAAAAAAGAAGTCATCTGGAAAACTGAGAGAGATTGAAAATAAATATCTCATGATCCTTTAATTTACTGTATATTGTCGTCATTGTTGTTCTGTGCTCATGACATCCATCGCTTAGGACATAAACTTGTAAAATATCACTGTCAAACGTGTGTAAAAGGCAGAATAATAAAGTAAAGTTGTTATCATGCACCATAAATGCCATATTCAAATCATGTGGTAATAATTACGCTGTGAAAATTTGGTGAAAAAAAATATTCCACCTTTATGACCAACAGTGTATTTAGTTGTGACTACTTTTGGTTTTATAACATATACATTTACATTGTAGTTTGTTAACTAACTAGTTATATATCCCGGTATCGTCAACATCGTCTAAATAAACAGTGATTCAGCTAGACCATAAAATAAACACCAGATTGCTAGCTTCAAGGCCAAATCATAGTCAACAAAGTGGAACTAATTGTATTGTAGTGGTTCGATACATATTATAGAACAGCACCGAGCTTTATCAAACGAGCTCATGGTGTGCATTTAACCCCAAGTATTTCTTCAGTAAGGCGAGACACAGGTATCGAGTGGTATGTATACACTATAGCACCTCATGTGATAACAGAAGGACACATTAATTCATTAGGGCCGGGTACGTTATGAGGGGGTTACATTAATAGATCATGCGTACTTAAATACCATTCCTCATCCATAATGCCATCATTGCTTCCCCGACGTGGAATAGCCCCCTCCCCCCCCCCCCCCCCCCACCATTCCTTAAATGTTTCTTTCCCACATTCCACCTTCGGAGAGCTAGCTTTGTTGCCCTTAAGGTGGTAAATACGATGTAGGCCTGCTGTAAGATCCACATGCGAATTACCCAGGGGGAAAGACAAGTTTACCTGACATGGACTGTTGTAAAAGGTCGTTGGGTATTAATGTGTTTGGGAGACCATTTTAAGATTTTAGTTTCATGGTAATACACATTCCTTCATATTTCCGATGATTTATTCATATCGTATAGGACAGATGCTTGGACAGTTTTCTGAAAAGTTCAGCTAGTTAATAAATGAATAATCGGAAATATGAAGGAATGTGTATTACGATGAAACTGAAATCTTTGGAAAATATGGTAAAAATTTACATTCTCTGCCCCAAATTGTTATGAAAATCACCACAAAGCCTTACAAATGTGATACTATCTTGTAGAAAATGTTATCTACATGTACTTTAATATGATACCTCGGATGTTGGAAAATGTTCAATTCTTATGTTATCTAAAATAGTGGTCAATACTACATTTCCACGGTGGCCATTATGAAAAATGGTTGCCATTTCTTTCCAGCAGCATATCGCAAAGGAAGTCCACGAAGAAAATGTGCAGAGTGGTCTCCCAAACACATTGCCCAACAACCTTTTACAACAGCGGACCCCCCAAATCGGGTTTGCTCCCTGGGTAAATTGAACGACATCGTACTAGTATAGATGAACGTCTTTTAATAAATTATGCTCTAACATGATTGTGAATTGTAAGTGATCCTCACCGTTCTGCTCTTATCCAAAGCCTGCCCATCAGAGAAAGATACTTTGAGCTGGATGGACGGTGGCCCATGACGAAGACTGATACAGAGGCCTATATATACCGTCGCCAAACCATCTCTCCTTGATAACGTGGCATAGCCTACTCGCCTACTGTACAGGAAGGCGTACGGCATATACAAGACTCCTTTTGATATGGATCATATACGGTAAACAGGTCACTCGAAGAAAACGGCTCACTGAAGCTTGAAAGTACAACTCGGAATGTTATTATGCTCCCGGAGCACCCCTGCAAAACAATACGGTAATCGCTGAAAAGAGCGTTGATCGCGAGACCTTCTTCGTCTCACTCTTCTAAAGAATTGCCAATGATGCGAACGAAGCATTGTTTCCCCAAGGTGCGATAAAGTATTCAGCGCTACAACACTCGGCTATTTCGTGGACATCAAATACCGAGCGGACTTTGTTCTACATCCGCAGATGGACTGTACGTACACTGGCACATACATGTTGATCATTATGGTTCACGCGTTTTCATTTCTTCAAAGGATGTAAGAGTGTTGGTCATACTGAAATAAAAACATATTTGGGCAATTGGGGGGGTTCGTTATTCATATAACGTGTAACTTCCCAATTAATATAAAAAGTAATATTTGTCATACTAAGTTAAAGGAAAAAGGAATGATAACAGCACCAGTCATTGAATATAAAGGAGGTTGATTTATTATTATCATTCTACAATGTCATAACACAAAATATGGCTGACAACGTTTAACTAGCACAATGTGCAGTTTTCATATACGTTTTATAAATGAACACGTACATACTCCTAATCTAAGAATAATGAAAACGTATATAATGACGCTGGGATATCGTGGGATACATAGTTCCTCTATCGACAGAGGCGCGATAACCTTTCAATATTGACCGCCACTTTGTTTACGTCATTTGCTACTTCGAATGAAATGGGTAGTAGTGGACACCAGAGCATAACCTGCAATCATGGTAGAACCGTTTTGCTGTCAACACGCTGATTTTGATAGGATTCCTTCACCTGATCTTGAAATCAGCCAAGAATGAGATCAGCGGTCAAGGCAAAGTGATGGATTTGCCATGATAACGGGTTCCGAAATCTATGACAGGCATTCGAACTAGCACCCGGAAATTAGTCAGGTTGGTACCAGTAATTTCTCACTGATCGAATAACTTTTGATAACAATGTGCTCCTTTCATTATAGTATATGATAAACGTATGCTATTGAAGAGACCTGCAATTTTGTTTACATTTGTGACGAAAAGTTGTGCTCTTGCTATCGCAACTCTCTCAATATATGAACTCTTTACTTGGAGAAACACGGTTACATTGTAGAAGATGGAACCATCTTTACGTATCAAATGAAAACAGAATATATGATAGTGATTATGAAAATGATCATGAATGAAAAGTACTAGCAGTGTGCTGATGCTACTGCTAATAGCAATAATAACGAATACTACACTAGTAATGACAATAACAATAATAACGTTGATATCATTGCATCGGTAACAGCAACAAAATGAAACAGTTCGTATACCAGTGCCCAAGTAAAAGCGCTTATCAAATCATGATTATAATTTTAAAAGCATATCGAACAAGTTCATTGTCATGTTTAACATGATATTCGGTATCAATATCAACCCAGCCATGAAGACGGTGTGAATCGAGCACTCCTTATCATGACATTACAGAAAGACATACAACGGAAGTGATTTCATTCATGCAATAACTATTTTGTTCCACGCGCATGTTTTCAGAGTGTGGACTTGCGCAAAATGGTGGCCAAGCGCTGGCGCGATTGTTGATTTGACGCTCAAATTGCACAGGCGTCTCACCACAAAAGCTGTCGCGGCACTCAACATCTGCAAGAGCTGAAAAGTGCTGGGTATAGCTCATTTATACTTTTTCAAGAGGGTGGTAAAAACTAAGTCCACACTTTCAGCCAAACACATTAAAAGAATCTTTCAACGAGGTATAGAATCGTGATCGGTTTATGACTCTTATCATGCTGTTAGTTGGCATAATACACATATAAGCCCGACTAACATTGAATACTTGCTCGAGAATATTCCATTTTTTACACAGGACATTTTGACACTCCTTCCTTCCTTGAGATAGTACTGCTCCTAGTCTACACGAAAAATTAACGGGTTTGCATAGTTGGGTTTTACGCAGTATTTCTTGACGGCAAACATCGTAGATAACATAGTAAAATGTTTGAGCCTATTTCTACCTCCATTTTGATTTGTGTACTCCAGGCAGAATTCACGTCCATGTACATCGTCAAATAAATATACATGAAATGATTGTACGAATGACGCCATAATATAGTTCCAAAGGAAATTTGAAAATCGGAACAATAATCGATGCGAAGTTCTTGAAACATGAAGTTAAAGTTTGAAAGCAAATAGGAGCAAGATTATGATACTAAGCATACTCTAATATCAACCTTCATATCTTTTAATAAGCACAGGATAGAAAACTTGATATGAAAATCGTGTAAGTGTACATCATAGGGAGAAAGCAGTAATCAAGACAACATATTTCAATTGAAATAAGAGAGAGAAGACAGGGAACGTGAATAAGAACGAGGGGATAGAATGAAGGAGAGATAGGAGGAGGGTGAGAGGGAGAAGTGGAAGGGAATGGTGGGAAAAGGGGAGAGGTGAGGCGAGAGAGAGAGAGAGAGAGAGAGAGAGAGAGAGAGAGAGAGAGAGAGAGAAAGAAAGAGAGAGAGAGAGAGAGAGAGAAAAAAAAAAGGGGGATGTAGAGGGAATGAGAGCGGAAATGGTAGTAACAATGGTAGTAGTGGAAAGACAACACGTACCACCAAGCTTGGGGTGGTGGATAAACAAATTACTGATGATGCTATTAATTTGAGTTGAGGCATAAACCAGAGGTAGATATCAAACGAAAACACGCAGTGTCCGGCAAAGTGAATCAAAAAGAAGATTTGAGCAGAACCAAAATGAATCATGGCAACTCATTCTAACTAAAAATATTATAGAAAGAAAGATGAAACATGAAAGATGTAACCTAACACTCTTAGTCAAAATGGGAAGGTTAAACTATTTGATGTTCTAGTAATGTGTTGACGTTCTGAGACAAGCCAGAGCGTGTGACAGTAACAACCCAATACAGTCACTGACAATCGTTTAGGCGAATCGCAAATGAATATCACTTGTTCCACTGATGCTAGTAATATTTATTCATCGATTTACCAAATATATTAACGCATGTAATTACATAGGCAGAAATGGCTTATGAAACAGAAGAATACTTACGAGATTATTAAAGGCGTTATTGATATCACAACGCGCAATAATTCGTGCTCCAATCAAAAGAACACGAGCAAATTAAAACATTTTTAACGCTGTTTGCAGAACCGCTGCAAAGGTATTATATCATCTCTATTATTATCGATACAAGTACCCCCCCCCCCCCCTCGTGTATAAATGCATGTACGGTTTGAAACATAATCACTGTGAGCATATTATTTAAGATTATAGGAACATTTTATTGACTCGTAAAATGGTATCAAACTGGGTTAGAAAAACTATTTAAGTGTTTGAGTTTACATTGTGACAACCGTTTTCTGAATATTCACCGGATAATCTATAATCATTCAAGCGTTGCACTAATATTTCATTATTATCTTGAATTTATTGACATGTGAATGTATTGATAATTTATGCAAGTATACAAATGTGAGCAGCCCCTGTACTAATACTTCTAACCTTATAATCATAAGGTTAGAAGTACTAATACTTCTAACCTTATAATCATAAGGTTAGAAGTATTAGTACAGGGGCTGCTCACATTTGTCACGTGACCATATTTATGAGTTTGCAAACCATTTCCAGTTCGTGACCACACGCGTGTACCTTCTAAATAGCATTACATTCACTATCTATCAATAGCCTATAGATGAAAACAAAAACTAAATCAATATCGACGAACAAAAGTAAACTGTAAACTGGGCGGTCAAAGCATGCAGCATTCTGAGACACTTATTTTCCTTCAAGGACATCATTCTGACATTGCCCCTTAAGTTGACTTGGCACCCATCCAGGATACTTGTCTATCTATACGGACTGAATTCTCGAGAGTCGGGACTGGACGAGTGCCTTGTATTCATTTAGAATTATGCGAACTCCAGTGTACGCATTCCCCTACGATATCTAGTCAATATCCTCTATAGGGGGAATCTGCCACGAGGTACAATGCAATCAGTAACGCTTCATGCCAGCAGCAGTATTACCCACATAATTCTGAAGCGTGTTTGAAATAGGGGCAGGAGGGACTTGAAACCAAAATGAAGCTACAAGGGAAAATTGGACAAAATGAAGGGGAGTCTTTTTTTACTCTTCCCAAGCTTAACTGTCCATTTATCGATTACACAAAAATAGCCATGTAGCATTTCATATGTGAAAATGGATCCAAGATGACGATTCAAATTCGCATCTATACAGTTTTTTTTAATAGAAGAGCCTGCGCCCTTCCTTAATATATGGTGTAACCTGACTACAGAGCGCCCTCATCGTCTACTATTACCTTCTTCTCTTTCCTGTATAGAGTCTAGACGGAAATAAATTATATACATTTACACATGCTAATGAATCTAATAATGTAAAAGCAAGATGCAGCTGGACGGTCAACATGGTCACAGACTCATTGTCTGTAATACGATTATCAGAACATATAACTCAATCAACACTAATCATAATGAAAAATTGCATTTCAATACATTCTCTGAGTAGGTTACATAATCATCATTAATCGAAAACCAATCACAACATTTATCATTAACAGTAAATCAGAAACACAATATCGCACCTTAGAAAATTATTTGCACCGTAAAACAAGATGTAAATTAATAATGCAAGTCAGTTGAAAAGAAAAATATATAGATTAAGAATCGCATAAATGTGTGTGCTCGTCGCATAACTAGGCTGATGTCCTCGTTCCAAACGCTTACTCGTTTAATTCGCTTCAGGATGTCACACTTTCCCTTTAAACACGTATACTTACGCATAGGTATGTCGTTACAGTGACAATATTGTTCAACAACCAGGAATATAAAGCAAGCTTTGAAGCGTCAATATCACAAACGGTTGATGGAGCATGGAAGAAAATTGAAGTGTTCACAATGGTTTAACTGGATGGAAAACACGAAAACACCAGTTTGATAAATATCAGCTCTGTTACACGGCGCATTTTGGAGCATCCACTGCAGTTGTTGTTTAATGTTCTCGAAAAGTGACAATTAAGAACGAGCAAAGGTACGGTCACACGTATAGGCAATTTGAGCGCCACCTGTCGTTTCACGATCATGTTTTCCCGCCACGAGAAAGCCATAAATTTGTCTTCTTCCCGGAGTAGAGAAACCAGGTCAATGGCCCATGTTAGTTTTGGAATTCAGACAAATCGTAGAAGCAAATCACGTGCGAATGGACGTACCTTAACGTGATTCATATTTGTTTATGAGAATTTACAGCTGAGATCATTTAATGAACAGTGTGACATAACATTTGATTTTGTACAACAGCCGCTCAATTTGTGAATCAAGTTCTTTGTTTTATTTCGTGAAATATTTTTGCCCATAAGATCTGTACCGACTGTAATAGTATTTCGGTCATGAACTCGTTACAATTGGATAAGCGTTCAGCATTCGGCTTTGTTACGTATTCCACGCACCCACTGGACTAGATCAGAATATAGTCCCTAGTTATACGACGCACACGTTGTCAAATGATAGACTCGTTGAGGGCGTTGATATCCACATCGCGAGCGTCTATCACGCCGTCCGCGTCCCGTCTCTCGTTCTCCGTATGTCGGCTATCCGTATTAGCCGGGTACTCCTCGTAGTGGTGGCTGCCATGGTAGCTACTCGTTCTCTCATGTGTCACGTGGTAATTGCCACCCCTTTCTTGGCTGCTAGAGCGATGGTAATTTCCACCACTCCCCCCACCACTGCCACCACCTCTATCACTGCCGGCGCTGCTACCACCTCGTTCGTGTCCCGAGTGGTAGTTACCATCCCTGCTGTCCAGTGACTGGGCGTTTCTGTGGTGTCTCTGATGCCCGCGGTCACCACCACCACCCCCTAATCGCTTCCGCTCTTCTGTCGATTTGCTAATCCGCCGATGTACTTCCGGTTCACTGCCGCCGTTGTACTTATTGTGATTCCCGCCACGCGAGGTCGACTGACTGCGCCTGCTGCTGGTGGTTTCATAGTCCGACTGAGGTATTTGCGGTGTGTTAGGAATGGATGCATAGTGGTCATACTGCGAGTCATCATGGCTGGGTGTTTTGGGTATCATCCGCGGGGCCGATCCCTCGTTCTTGCTGCTGCTTCGGCTTCTCTTCTCCTCCAAGCCGTGGCTGTTCCCGACACTGCTATGGCTGTTGCCGTGGTTACCACTCGACTTGTGGCGGCTGCTGCTAACATTGTTTGACTTGCCCGGGGTTTCCCCACGGGTCTTGTGTGAGAGTTTACTGGTAAGCACCTCGTCGTCCTCCGTGAAGACTTTATCTGGCATGTTGGTAAACGCCATCTCTTGACGGGATAATCTACGGTAGATATAAACACATTGAATGGAAACGGTTACATAAAAATTAACCATTATTTTTTTCCCAACAGATAGCTTAATTGTCTTGTGGATTTTTATATTTTCAATGCTTTACTATAGATACTCATTTGTGCACTAATTTTATACTGACATCAACTATAGATTGATCTCTGTTTGATTTATAACAAATATAATAAACAAAATCTACCATAATTCAACTTGACAAGGGCGTAACATGAAGAAGGTCAGTGATTTGCTTGTGACGGATATACCTGGAACATGACAATATGCACAATTAAATGAAATGAAAGATACAAAGAGTTTTTTTCAAAATGGTTAATGATATGAGAATTTGAATTCAGAAAATAGAGTTTTACATTCTTACTCGAACACTTCAAGATCGTATTTTCTTACGCTTTTGATCAGGATATCGGCATAAATTTACCCCTCCTAAAAGAAATTTAGACTCTTAATATTTCCCTTATGGAGGAAGATTATGATAGAATATTCACCCATTTCAGTCAATTTGTTGAATGAAAGATAGTACAGAAGGAAACTATGTAAAATATTAACTTACTTGACTTTACTGGCAGAGCCGAGCCAGGGTTTCCCGCGCTTTTTCACCGCAGCGTTGGTGTACGGGATGATCGGATTAGGTATCGCAAAGTGGCGATCGCGGACTATCGGTAGGCTGACCTCGTAAAGCTCATCCACCACCATGAAGCTCGTCTGATAAAATAATTGAAATGAAATGGATTAAAATCGTGATATGAATAGGCGATGATATTAAAAATGCAGAAGTAGGATCGTACACAGTACACATTGAGCTGTCTACAACAGTGGCCGTCATGTAGTTTCGATAATTAAAAATATATTGCAAGGAGAGAACGCATTGCGCGTGTATAGGCCTAGGCCTAGTAATATAATATTCAAGTTATGTCACACAAGACATAATTCTACCTGCAGCAATCCAAAATCCTGAGGGACCTATTGAAACTGCAATTAGTCTAAATATTATTATAAGGTGTATACTTTCAAATAATATAATTTTGTATTATCTTTTTGAGGAGGAGTGGGGGAGGGGGTGCGCTAATATGCTTACACGTCAAACTATTTTTAAAAATATTTTGTTTTACAATCACCTATAGTTTTACTGAAGCCTCCGTGAATGGCATTCCTTTTATTGTATCTACCTATAGATCTCGCTACAATATATCAGCCGCAGTTTTAGTCACAGTTATACTCATGCAGAAGGACCTTGAATGGGAATTTAAAATGACATGGATCCGGCTTTTCGTAAAAGGATGCACACCGTTTTACAATCGTATGCTTACAGCTATAATGGCGGAGCTTGTCGTGTTCTATTGGAAACATGACTCGTTAGGCTGATACAATGTACCAGCCGTGGGAAAAATAATAGTCTTTTTTTTAATATCTAAGGGGAGCACGTGCTGCAAAATTCCACCCTGCATCATGTATACACCGACATAACACATTATACACACGTTAAAAAGGCGTCAATGTCTTAATCTGATTTTAAAGAGGTGATTTTGAGGGCCCCCACACTATGTTTATATTTCACCAGCCATACGTGTGTTTTCATGCCGTTTACTAGAACAAAACGTGTGTAATTAAATGTTAGGAAATAAGATCAATTTCGTAGGAAAATGTAACATAATCGTTCTCTTTAATGTCTTGCAACGCCCGTTTTGGCTAAATGAAAGGATAGCGACATAGGCATTATTAATATGGCTATAGAAATTTCCCCTTTTTTCACAAAGTCATGTTATCTTGCCATCTTGTGCCACTGCAAACATATGTATCAAAAGTAATCCACAAACTTGGCTTATGTTTCCTGTTAGGGGTCTCTGTGGTGTGCGGACTCCGAAAGTCCTTAATCTTAACACATTCATATGCAATTCGTATGAAATACGCTTTGAATGATTCTACTTTCTGGAGAACCACAATGCCAGATATCATTGCTTAAAACTAGGCATATCGCGCACGGGCAGTGCGCGAAAACTGCCAGCTATGAAGAATTGCAGAAAATGATTTCTGCTCAATAATTGAAAGAAAGGTAGAAGGAAAACGAAATGAGCAAAATACATTTCCCTTTCATTATCCTTAAGACTAGCATCACACTCATATTGTCTGTAAGCAAGATTGTTTTATCTAACTGGCAGGTATTATATGAAATAAACGAAAATACCATGCTTTCGCGCACGGCAGAAATCATTCACCCGGGTTGGCCAGCAAACAGAAGAGAACTGAGAAACAGGGGACCACTTGGACAAAAGTGTCACACGCCATGTATCGGCATATCTTTACTAGAATGGTATGGTGATTTCCTCTTTACAATCATGGATTCATGTATAGGCTACCATACATATTTCTGAAGGTAAAGTGGATCGGACGAACATTTTCGAAGCGCTCATAATTCCTTCATTATAGACTATTTTGATTGCATGAAGACACATTCTTGTAGTAAAAACATGTAGATTCTTGTGGTGTGCTTCATTTGACTAAATATTGAGTGTAAACACTCCATAAACACAGCGAGAACCTGAGCTTACTGATATGACTGGTTATTACTTTAAAACAAATCAAGCTTTTTTTTGTAACAAAGTTTAAAACATTGTACTTATATCTATAGGAATGCTAACCATGATGAAAGAAGGTTGGCGCGTCGCATATGATTTGTTTATTTATTTATTTATTTCACGTTTTATTTAGACAGGGTAGTCCTTTCAGTCTCGAGGACTGCTTTCCAAAGGAGCCCTGCATATTCAATATTTTAATATATAATCCGCTAATTTGCATATTTAATGAGATATTGAATTGAAAATTGTATTTTCAGATATACCTTATCACAGTGTACCAATATATCAAATATTTAATGTTCTTTGAATGTTTCCATGGTGAGAGTGTACTAATAAATACTATTTAGAAAATAGCAAAACTTTCGGTAACACCATGTGGTTGTATTCTTTCGGATAATTGGCCCACTTATGGGGTAAAGAAAGGAAAGGAAAGTGAAAAGTGAACAAAGGAGAGGTGAATTTTTATATTTTATAACACTTACACAAGACTATTTTTAGCTTTAGTTTTCGGTGTTTTAAACCGAAAATAAATGGGATGGAATGGAGGTAGAAGAAGAGGGTGGGTGTTGATGAAAGTTGTGAACTAGTCACAAAGTAGTGACAAAGAGAAAAGAAAAGAAAAGAAAATGAGAAAAATGTAGAAAAGTTATAGTCAGTTCTGCAACTAACTATAGGTTTCTTTCAAAATCTGAAAGAGGGAGTATCAGTCTCGACGTTTCGGGCAGTGTGCTCTGTCCGTCATCCGGAGAATAACTCCATGTTGTCGTGTCTTGACCCGTGAACTAGAAATAGCTTGCGTGGTTAAGTCGCTGCCCGGTAAGCAGTAGATTGCAGGTTCAAATCCCGTCTGGTTCCAAGATTTTTGTCTGACTTGTTTTTCGTTCATTTACAGGATGGAGCACGCTATCCTTATTACTGGGTGTATGCCTAAAATTTCTTTGTAAATTGAAATTACCCCAGAAAGCCCTTTCACTAAATGACAACATGGAGTTATTCTCCGGATGACGGACAGAGCACACTGCCCGAAACGTCGAGACTGATACTCACTCTTTCAGATTTTGAAAGAAACCTATAGTTAGTTGCAGAACTGACTATAACTTTTCTACACTTTTCTCATTTTATTTTATTTTCTTTTCTCTTTATCACTACTTTGTGACTAGTTCACAACTTTCATCAACACCCACCCTCTTCTTCTATCTCCATTCCATCCCATTTATTTTCGGTTTAAAACACCGAAAACTAAAGCTAAAAATAGTCTTGTGTAAGTGTTATAAAATATAAAAATTCACCTCTCCTTTGTTCACTTTTCACTTTCCTTTCGTTTCTTCACCCCATAAGTGGGCCAATTTTCCGAAAGAATACAACCACATGGTGTTACCGAAAGTTTTACTATTTTCTAAATAGTATTTATTTATATCAAATATTATTGTCTACTACTTACAGAACTTGAGAAAATCCATTTTCGCAAATTAATGAGCTGTACTTAGAAATTGTTAAGGGATTTCCGAGTTTGCGAATCGTAGTTTTATGCACTAGATGGTGTTTCTCTGTACCCTACTGTATCAAAAGTGAAGTAAAAATGCGGTTTGATTTTAAAAGCATTTGACTTACAAAGTTGTCTCATTTTGTTTAAGTAATTTTAATTTTATGGATGTTCAAACGTGAATGTTGGCCCCAAATGACAATTTTTGGCAGGTTGTCGACTCTTTGGGGGAATATTCAAATAACGATATCTCGAAAACCGATTGTCCATTTGATATGATCTCTTTTCTTAATGGCAAACTGTTCAAATATCTTTTAACTCTTTGTGTGCCGCTTGTGAATGTATTCACAAGTAGTGCACACAAATCCCATAGAGATGCGTATTATCTGGCACACAAAGGGTTAATGAGACTAACTTAAAACACTTACTAGATATGTGCATTTTTGGTGTGATACGTGTATACCTAATAAACAGAAGGCGGTTAATATCGACTCCACTTATGGTCACAGATCAAACCACTCATATCTCATGCAAAATGGCTGTCTGGGCGTTTTGCACAGCGTGCTGCATATGATATAAAATTATGCTGCATTGCTATGGTATGCGACAGTTTAAGATACAGGCCTATTCCATTGTCTTTTCTGAAAATAGTAGTATGAATTTGACTGATATCACTCGGTAATGGATCTGACATTTGGTAGTACCATCCAAAGGAATGGTGTGAAAAATGTCAAAGGTCAATGTACTTTGCCAAAATTGGCAAAACATCGCCAAAACTTATTTTCCAAAATGTTGGTTGTATATCTTTCCCAAACTTTTATATTTTGTAATGTGAACATTAATACGTTTACCTCGATGTTCCTGTCGACAATCCAGTTCATGTCGAAGTCATCATCGTCCTCGCCGAATGGATTCATCAGATTTTCTGCCACCTGGGTTGGGGGGGGGGGAATGATTTCCATCAAATGAAAATGTTGTTGACCATCTTTCATCGAGGCTGCCTTATACTGGATTAGCCACAACGAATAGAGTAATATAAAATAGTGTTTTTCCATGACACTGCATGTAATACGATGGACGAAATGAATATGACAGTCCTATTTATGGTACTTTTTATGCCTAAATATTTGAGTCTAAGACAGAGGAAGAGAGAGAGAGAGATAGGTGAGATACAAAATGAGAGAAAGGAGAAAATTGAATAAGGGGTAGGTGAATGGGAGGGAGAAGGGGAGAATTGAGTGTGATAGGAGTAACCGCGATATTACAGATATTAGTAAAAGTGGACAAATTAATAAAACACAAACGTATATTCTTTGGCCTTAACTGACTTTTCACTTATCACTTTCGCTATAAAAAAAAACAACATATTTTTCATCCCTTAAAAGTAATCAGGCAGACTTCAGACACCATTCTTGTAAAAGCACTTTCCATAAATCATGCGTCGTCCTCTCAAGCTTGCTCTGTCAACAAAAGATGGATTGCCCTTCAGGCAGAACATGTCTGTCCACAGCCTTTCGGAAAATTAGATTTCACCAACTCGGTAATGGGAAAAATTGAAACCATAAGAAAGCAAGATAGAAGACATCTTCCTTATCATTGTTTTAAAGGAGAACTACATCCTATAAACAATTTTATTTTGATAATACCTGAGGACTAGTTTGGTGAAAGGTGATACAAATTAACAATTACAAGAAAGTTTTGCAATAGCCTACTAATGCAATCATATTTATTCCATATGACGGTGAGTTACGCACTATAAATACAACAAACTGCCAATGAGTTACATAATAGAAAAGTCATTTATTGCAGTGAAAAGACAAGTGTAATTGACCATACATCATTTCTTCCACAAAAAAACACATTTTGCTAAACTAAACGTGCGTAGATAACATTGGCGAATATGTTTTCCTGTATTCTAATTAATTTCGACATTTGGGGGTAAAATACATGTTTCCATCAAAAAGGAAAATCTTTGTGATTGCATTCGTTTATTCATTCATTTTATCGAGTTTTCCACAAAAATTATGTTTGTAACATACATCTAGAGATCAAAGCAATATCAAAACAAAATTAATACTCGCCTGTATACATAAAATGAAATAATATATACAGATAATATAAAATAATGATCTAACATGCAGAATGTAGAAATTAATCTACAGAATGTACATTTAATTCATCTGAATTACTCTAATAATAAGTTACGTGGGGGAACCTACAGAAAAGCAGAAGCTTGTGGGGATAGGTCCCCAGAAAAGAAAACAGCATACTCACACACGCGCGCGAACACACGCGAAAACGCGAACACGCGAACACGCGCGCGAACACACGCGCGCGAACACGAAAACACTGCACGCACACAAGTGCATTTGGACAACCGTGCGTGTCACACACAAAACACATACAAGGGAAAAGGAGAAAGAGAGAAGAGAACACCGACAAAGCCGTCATAAAGACGGCATGGCATATAATAAAGATTTCCGTTCAATATTAAAAAACATGCAATCCAGCCAAGAACTAGAATCGGCTTTATACATGTCCGATAAGGGTCAATTAGTGTTCTCATAAATATTGTTCCAACATTGGCTGCTTGCTACAAGATGTTATCTTTACTGAGACCTCCCTCGTGACTAGTTATGGGAGCTTATTATGTAAACATCACGTGGTACTCGTAGTTTTTTAAACGACATTTATTTAAGTTTCATGGATGTAATGTGTTAGGATTGAAGAAAACATAATACTTCGAAAGCTCTCGAGCCAGTGGTCTTGCTTGTTTCGCACTGCTTTGCAACTGTATATGGGTAAATGTTTTGTTTTACGGGGATTTGGGGGCCTACCCACGGAAATAAAAGAATTCCGTGGGCCTACCTCGTGCCAGGAATCGGGGGTTTCTCTTTTATGGATGGCCGAAAATGAATTAACCAGAAGGTGGTACTTTGTTACGTCATCTTTATGACGATGTTGGCATCGTAATCCTGATACTCTAAAATGCTACTGCAGGCAACCCAATTTTGCCACGATTTCGCAGTCGTTAAGGCCTACGATCGGAAATGTGACGTCACCGTCGTGCATAAATCCCATGACCAGGACCTCCAATTCGGCCAGTCGCAGAGTCGCACGACTGATCGGCTCACGTCGTCTGCAGTGGACGTAACTCCTTACCTTTAACCACCCGACGTAGAAGACGAACTCGAGGATGGTGAATCCTGGGAAGTAAACATCGATGGTGTGGCCATCGTATTCCATGGCTGGGTCTAAGTACTGGCGACCGAAGAGGCAGGCGAGGAAGTAGCTGTATGTGGCTATCGTCACAACCTGTGCGCAACCAACCAAATCATTGTAATCTTGGAATGCAAATTTGAATTATAAAAGGCAGATCGTTAGGAAACCATACAGGCCTAGTAGCTATGTAGTTTAGTTTTATTCAGGTGCAATCATAAGGTGAGAAACGATGCTGTTTGGAACACTGCAATGCCACTAGTGGTCCACATAACAATGGTTACAAAATTAGTGATCTAATGTAGTTTTTTTACATTGGCGCTTAAACACAGCGTAAGCTTAAAGTCCGTACGTTATTGTTGCCGTCATCAATTTTGCATCAATATTGTTAAAGATTTTACCGCCTGTCGCCATGTCGGTAAAACAAAGCAAACATTCATTTCAATTAAGATCATGTTGAGCCTAAGAAGAGGACCAACGTACACACCTGAGTATAAACTAAAGGGACCACGATCCAGTCATAGCCGTACAGCTCGAAACATTTATTCTGGAAGTTGTTCAGTTCCTGCAAAGTAAGTGGGGGGAAAGAAAAGAAGGCGAGAGTTATTTGCTTTCAAGTCAACTGCTGTGATCTTATAATACTGGTAGGCCTATACATTCTGAATGATATCGAGGGAAAATGGCGACAAGGTGGGTATCTGGAAGGGAAGGAGGTAGATGGCGAAGGGTTTGAATAAACATAGAAAGCTAACAGTGTGAAGGAGATGGAGAAATACGAAATGAGATCAGAAGGGGCTAGACGAGACGAGAGAGACAGAAAGGCAAAGGAGATGATAGGAGAGACAGGCAGAATAACAGTAAGACGGAGAGAGACCCTACATAGATCAGACCAGATGGTAGAGAGATAAGATGATTGACAGCAAGCTTCAGATGGTATCACCTCCATCGAACATGAATTCATGAGTAAAACATTCTCTCGAATCGCACAGGATACTGAGTCATGCATCTCACTCTCAACATTGCCAAATGACAATGTCAATTCTAGATTACGAGATGTGATGAACATTACTAAAGAAACGGTCTTATGAAGGATTTTCCAGAAGACAATACCCAATGAGTCGCGAGTTGCCGTGGTTGCACGTACACCCTATAGAATGTTAATTACGTACCACTAACAGAGCACATTCTGACGGACAGATATATGTGTGTGTGAGTGTGTGTGTGTGTGTGTGTGTGTGCGTGTGTATGTGTATGTGTGTATGTGTGTATGTGTGTGTGTTTGTGAATGTTTGTGTGTGTGTGTGTGTGTGAATGTGTTGGTGTATGTTTGTGTGTGCGCGCACGCGTTTGTATTCATATGTGTGTATCAATTAATAAAAAGAAATATGTCAAGGTATACATGTACGTATGCATGCATGTATATGTATCATGTACGTGTGAGTGAGGTGCAATGACACCTCTCTCTATTTAGTCACCCATATTTCACACCTGCACCCACCAAGCCGTCACCCACCCATCCCACCTTCCTACCCTTCTTTTCATATCTATCATGTCAACCCCCTCTCATCCCACCTCCAATCCCACCTCCCATCCTTCCTCTGTTATCCATTATGCCAACCCCCCTCTCACCCCACCTATCAGCCCCCCTCTCACAACACTTCCCATTCCACCTCCAACCCCTCCTCCATTACCTATCCTCCAACCCTCTCTCACCTCTTTCCTTCATATCTACCCTGCACCCCCTCCATCTCACTACACCTCCCATTCCACCTGCCAGCCTCCTCTCACCCCTCCTTACCCGTCCATATCTATCTTGCCCCCTCACCCCTCCATCTCACCCCACCTGCCAGCCCTCCTCCGTATCTATGCTAGCCCTCCTCGGGCAGTACAGCGCGCGGGTCGTAAATGAAGAGTGACCCATTTCACACGTCATTCCCCGTGAACATTAATGTCTCCTGAAAGATGATTCATCACCGGCACTCACACTGCGCGAAATACATGCTCGATTAATCAAGTAGAGTGGCATACCGGTACATTAATCTATCAACGTGATCAAAGTTCCATACGGGCATTCGAAGATCAGCGTAATATCAGAGTAAAAAAAAAATGTTTTCAAATATTGTGTTTTTGGCACAAAGGCGTGGTATCCAGAGCAGCGCTTGCTGAATTATCAGTTGCTCACTTTTTCACTTAACTGTTATTAGTTGATTCTCTGTGTACGTTATAATTTAGGACTTTGAAATGGGTTTAACCTTGTTCCTTTTTTCATCTCCAACCAAGCAGATCTGTGACTTAAACTTCACATTTCAAAGCACACGTTAATAATGTGAAGTTCTCTTTTCGTGCAATATGAAAGACCATCAAATGATTTTTAAGAATTATACTGTTGTGCTGACAGATGCATGAACGTGCAACAAAATATAATTTTATCATTCGTTGTATGCTTCCATGGTAAGAGTGCCCAAAGAAATACTACTAAGCAAATAGTAAAATATACAAATATTGAGAAAATTGAGAAAAGAAGAGATAAATGTATGTTTTGTATTTTTACACTATCACAAGATTGTTTACAGTTATTGTCGACAAAACCGAACAAAAGGAGGTTTAATGGAAATTGAACGATCGTGAGATAAGTAGATATACAGAAAAAAGGAAAAAGAAGACAGGAAAATGTGTGCTGAAAAGTTATTCAACAAACTATGTGTGTGTTTTTTTAATATTAGAAAGCGAAACTATCAGTTTGGACGTTTGGGGCAATTTGCTGTGTCCGTCTACAAATGTCTTGTTGCAAACTGCACTTTCCGTAGTAGTCCTGTCCACAACCAGACATCATCATTGGATGATCAGACATCAGTCTGGTTGTGGACAGGACTACTCACGATGATAGAGCACAACCCAAATCCCATTGTACCAATTTCCACAACTC
Source organism: Arbacia lixula (assembly GCA_963669155.1). Taxonomy (NCBI): domain Eukaryota; kingdom Metazoa; phylum Echinodermata; class Echinoidea; order Arbacioida; family Arbaciidae; genus Arbacia; species Arbacia lixula. Next base: position 14,846,951 of record OZ022577.1, on the reverse strand, counting down.
TTCGCTCGCGGCCAACATTTCAATCAGTCGAAAATACTTTTGGAGGGGGTGTATTTGATTGCACGCATGGCCCAGATGGTAACACCTCAATCTGTTTCATGCTCCTAAATGAGGAGCATTGCCCTTCGCTTAATTGCACAGCACCCGTCGATATTCGAGCCAAATCGAACCAATTACAGGCGCGGCGGATAGATAGCAGAATGCCTCCGCCTCCGGTTGTACAAGGGGTGTTTTGAAATCTGGTTGAGCGCGTGTTAGGAGGGCGAGAGTTACAAGAAATGGGTGCACGCACGAAATGAGGAGAAGAAGGGGGGTGGGGGAATAGAAGGAAGAGAAGTCGGATGTGGTTGTGAAAGGGAGGGAGTGTTATTAAATTTCGAAAATGCGCAATACTTCCCGAATATTGACATAAACTCCGATTAGTCTTCAGATTTATTAGTATTGGTACACAGAGAAATGACCCAAATCATATTAAAGAAAACGTATATGAATTACAAAGATGCATTAATGTGATTTTATTTTTCGTACGCCATTAATGACGGCGTATAATACATCAAATAATAAAAACAAAAACAATAATTTTTCTCCTCAAAGTTTAAATTTGCACGATTAATGTTATGATTAATGTTATGATTAAAGTCATGAAGGATGAATATTAAACTTCTAAGTACGAATAAACACGTGCATATTGAAGACTATCCAGCCAAAAAAACATACTCATATACAAGAAATAAATGAAAGGACAGCGACGGGAAAAACAGGGAAGGGGCTGAAGGGGAAAGCCAAGAAACCAGAGAACTTGAGGGGATTGTGGGAATTGTGCGATCGAAATCAGACAAAACATACGGGTCAAGTTTCGGGAAATGAGATTAGGGGACTGGAATCTCATTTGCGCGCTCGCCATATACGATGTCTGCCTCACTGCTTTTCTTGCCCGTGTTAAAGCACATCCACAGCATCTGGGAGGGTGAGCAATTTAATTTCGGCAATTGCCAACTTTGATAAACTTTTGGAGTAATACATACGTCATCAAGTATCTTGAATGAATAATGATTTTTTTTTTTATTAAGGTTCCGTCCGATAATAAATTTGCTATACCCGTAAAATGAATTCAATTGTACATTTCTCTCAGTAATGAAATTAAGTAGTAAGCCTGTTGTTCAATCTTTAATTCATTTTGCTGGACCTGAATGACGCTGGAAGGTTTAAACAATGAAAGCATCACACATCGACTGACATAGTAATATTCAGTGTATTTCCAGCTCCGTGAAAAGATTTATCTCAAACGATGAAGTCCATATTTTTCACACTTTATTTCTTATACTCAAAAAGAGAATAATCTACTAATGCATGCACGTGTGTGGACGAGTGTGGAGAAATGGCGATAGAGGCAAAACAAAAAGGCAAAAGGTTAAGATAAAGGTTACTACTGGGGTAAAACAAGGGAGAATTTGAAGAGTACTTGCATTTGTAGCAGCGCTACACTCGTTTTCCGATGAGGCATTCCATAAAATCTCCTTTACTCTATGATTGCACGTTCATTGGACAATAATTCTAAATTCTATTCTATTTAGCCTATTTCTCTCCACTGCTGAAGGAAGGCCTCCTCATCATTTTTCCATCTTGTGCCGTTCGTTTCCATCTTGTGCCGTTCGTTTCCATGTCACACTACCATATTCTCTAATATCGTCAATCCACCTCCTACTTTGCCTCTTCTTCTGGTGTTATGCCGCTTCTTCTGGTGTTAATTCTAAATACAGGTAGCCAAAGACCAATTCTCATCAACCGATTGCTGTTAGAGTGCTTTAAACAATAATTATAACAAGTATGGCGTACGAAATGTAGTATTTTAATGGTGTTCCCATTTGCAAACACATATTTAGGTGACACTAGGCGTAATAATCTGATCTGATTTTTCACACATCCAATTTATCTGTAAAGGCGTATTCAGATTATCTTGTCCTGATTCTGATCGGGAAAAATAACCAAATGGTTATGTTTTGCAAGTTTTATGCAGCTGGCATTAAAAGTGTTCGTATGAAGGTAGGTCATTCGTAGGTCTGGGCACTCGAACTGCTATTTATGCTACTTAAAGGAGCGTGCGCACAAAAGAGTCAGGTAGTATATATCTTGTTTGATGCATTCATTTACACCTTTCTTTCTTTTTTAAAGATTTATTGAAATAAACGCGGCATTACATATCAGGCTTCAGGGCAGTTTCACGACCATTCACAACGATTATTAGCACATCACATTATTCGGGTTACGACGTCTGTAACCAGAACATGACGGGTAAAGATAGAGGAAGGAGAGGACGGACAGTCCTTCGATACTATCTTGCCTCCGGGGCAAGGTACCCTTCTACACCGTGAGTTATCTCTCCAGCACGGAAATTAACCCCTAGAATCTACATGTCGTCCCTCAATGAACTCGGTACTTATAGCACCGGATGTTAACCGCTTATGTACCAAGCAAGCTACAGCATTATGGGAATAATAGCGCCGTTCTCATTGGGCTTAAAACATGTCGAAGTTAGAAAAATCTCGAAGTTAGTGTGAAAGTTGCCTAGCAACCGGACCAAAAGCCGAATTGTCCCTGTCCCCTAACTTCGAGATTTTTGTAACTTCTCGATTTTTAAGCCCAATGAGAATGGCACTATTGTGTGCATTTCTTGTGCAAATATGCATCAATGGAACATACCAAGTTCCTGATTAATATTCCTTTATGGTGTAGGGTTGTAGCACACGTCATGCACAATGTGAATTCGTTTCCCCAGGTCGTGATTGCCATATCTTTGCCAGTGAATGGATTGTCATTGACTTTTCATCTTTGTCTCTTATGTCTTTGCCGGGGTTCATTCATCATTTTATTTCAACACAGTCATGTTGAGAAAGTCACATTGTCACGTAGTTTCGGTGGTTAAGAAGAACTTGTATTACATTACCTCTTACAGATAATGCTACGGAACATACACCATCGAGCACCTTTGATTCAGAAAAATGAAACATAAATCTTCTTGTAAATGTCTTTTGATCGACTAAAAGATGAGATTCCAAAAACATTTTGTCCTGAAATGTGTTTGACCTTAAAATCTTTTTACGTCTGATACGCATCATTAAATATCTATGCATATTGTTAGATCTCATTCAATATTGGCATATCTGGGACGACCTGTGATCGAGAGTAACGGTGTCCGAGTGTGACGTAGAAGTCGAATTAGCGTGGTCATCGCGCATCCTCCTCCCACCTCGGAGAAGCACGAAGACCTCTCCCCTGGGACCACGCCCCAGGTTGCCTCGGCCAGCTCTGATTAGAGGAGACTTCGTACAGGCTCCGTACAGCTTACTGGATTTTTGGTGGGCAAAAGCTGGGGGGGGGGGGGGGGGGGTATGTCCTCCTTTTGCTTTACATGTTTGTCACAGAATTCTCGAGAATACGCCATAGTGTGCATAAACAGCGTGACCCATTGCCTTATCAACGTAATCGCATCTCGAGCAGAGAATGACCTCCGCCATCTGGGATTTCTTTCTCCACTTCTTCACCCCACCCCCACCCCTCTTTCTCCCCCCCCCCCCCCTCTCTGTGTCCGTTTCTCTCACTCTCTCCACATATTTCTCTTTGTATTTATTTCTCTCCATCCATCTCCCTTATCTGAATCACCACCTATTTTCACCCTTTCCCCTCTCAACCTCATTTCTTCATTTATCTCCCTTTGTCATATATTTCCCCCACTCCTCCGAACCTTTTCCCGTTTCTTTCTCTCATCCTCTCTATCTAGTTTCTCCCGGAATTCGCAGAAAAGTATTCTCTGGGAGACTGCAGAACAGATGACCAGGATCGATCAAAGGAAATTACCAGCCTGGTAACGATACGCCAGTAGGCCTACCTCCTGGGAAATGCAATCTGATGCGTCTCAAGTTTGAAGAGCTGTGTGGTTACAGGTTTGACCATTCATCACCCTCTACACGATGGATGCTATATTTTCATCATTTTGATAATTCAAAAAACAGGCTCCAATTTATTAGACTCCCCAAATAAGAGTGACTCTCGATACTTTAATAAAATCTGCATACGTACATCTTAATATCTGAAGGATTAGTTGTTCCATATTTGCAAAACAAAGCGGGAAACGAGAAGAAAGTTTCACATAATTTGTTCGCGGCCTATACTAAGAGTGATCAAAATATGAATCTAATCTTGATCTGAAAAAATATTTGTACTTCTTATCTAAAAATAGGTTCGAATACTTCGATTTATTGGCTCCTGATAGAAACATGACGAAATCTATGTTAGATTCTTCTCAATTACAAGCCGTTTGGCGCGTTCATCTTTCCACACATTAAGCCAAGCAGATTTCCACACCACTCGGTCTTTCCTAAATCAATATTGCACAATTGGCCGTAAAGTGATTACTATCAAGCTGGATATTGCAGGCTTAAATATGGCGTCAAAACGCAGTTCATTGTAACTTCGAAACACTTCAAGATCTTAGACCCTTTGTCTGTCTTCAGTTCGCTCTCTGTTCTCCCTCCTCCCATTTATTCTCTCTCTCTCTCTTCTCACTTAGCCGCCTTTTATGGAACATGTTTAAGATGATGAACTTATTCTTACATGTTCTTGGTATACGCTGATATTTGCGGAAATTAAACTATAATCAATTATAAAATGAATAAATAAATAAATAAGATTAATTCCACAATTATGTTGCGTAGGAAATTGGCTCGTGTTTATTGGCCTCAATTCTCAGTTTCCTATTTGAAAACTTATGCATATTATGTACAAAATCTTTACTATATAAATCAGTGAACATGCACAGCGAGACTTTCCGTTCTCGTTAAAAAATGAACGTCAATCATGAAAATACGGGGCTCAATATTGTGATTACACGATGTTATAACAAGCTCGATATGGTGAGAACTATCATTATATCTTTTTTACGTAAGCATGGTTTTGTTAACATTAAAAAGATCGTGAAGCACTTCCTTAGGGAAGAACGCGTATTATGCGCTATTCATATTATGTTCGATATATTCACTTTGGAAATTGCTTTCTTAGTTCATACAGTACTTCATCGCCGGAAATCTCACTGCTATGGCCAGCGGGTATTGCCACTTATACCACCACCTTCATCCCTATCGCTTATACCGATACTCCTCGTAATCATCCTCGATTCCATTTGAGTGTAATTCTACCGTATTCATGGCAATGAGCCATAAAGTACCGTGTCATAATTGCCATCATAATTATCATTATCATCTTCTCTTCAGTTTAAAATGTAAACCGCTCTTCCTTTATGGTTGTCTATGTGTAAACATGTAATTACATGATACATGTACCACATGGTACTACGAGGCTTTCTTGGAAAACAGTTAAGAAGGGGATAGTGTATCACTGTTTAAATAATGCATGTATATACCACTATATCCACTTTCATTATAAGTCATGATGCATAATCATCATAATTATCATCATCATCACAATCCTTATCAACATTATCTTCCGAACCATCACTATATCTCCACCATTATCATCATCATCACCACCACCATCACCACTACTATAATCACCATCAACATCACCGCTGCCATCATCATCATCATCTCCACCATTATCATCAACATCATGATCACCATTACTATAGTCATCATCATCACCATCACCATCACCACCATCTTCATCATCACCATCACCACCATCTTCATCATCACTATCATCACTATCACCACCATCTTCATCATCACCATCACCACCATCTTCATCATCACCATCATTATAACTATGATTATCAGCAGCAACACCACCTTCATCATTGCCATAATCATCAGCATCGTTATCAACCCCTACCAGTGGCGGGTCCAGAATCTTGAGAAAAGGAGGGGCGCGCGAAATTAATCGCTGTTAATTAGATAGGGGGTGAAGACTGCCTGATTGTGTTTGTTTCTTCCTGTTTGTTTGAGGGCGGAGAGGAAGGGGGGGGGGGGTGAAGATTTTGAATATATAAGTGATGTGGATTCTGGATTCGCCACTGCCTGTACTTACGTCTATGACAGTTTTCATGGCCGGATCACTGATAATACGAGCTTGCTTTCTGCACATTCTGCATAGATTGACGAACCAGGCGCACGGCACCCAGTACTTTGGATTCTCAGTATTGAGACTCTTAAAGATCTCCTTCTCTTCATCGGTCATCAAACCTGAGACACAGACAAACAGAAACAAACAAACAAGAAGGAGAAGAGAAAAGTTTTGTAATTTTTCTTCCTCCCCATCTTCCGGATCGGACTAGTTTCCCGTCCCACTCACCCACCCTCCCACACAAACATACCAACAGCCCGAGAGCCGATGCCATTGACCCAGCGAAGGATTTTGATGAATGTTCCTTCCCATCTCCGCAAGGGGGCGACTGCCTTTCGAACAGGGGTGATCGAACCGTCCTGACGACGGGCTAGCATTATGCATTATGCAGTATGCATTATATGAACATTATATTGACAATGTACTTCAATCTACCTACCACGGATCTCAGGTACATTCTGCATTCCGATAAAATTATCCTGCAATAAACAAGTTTAATCACGTTAATTAGTATACTAGAAACCGCTTGTTTCCTAAACACTACATCGAAACATGAACGTATAAAGAACAAAATATAACAATGAAGAATGCTAATCCAAATACGAATGGGAATGTGTCAAGGGATCCCAAACTTTAAAAAGAAGAAATACGGTCAGGGATATAATTAAAAGTACGAATTCTACACGACTGTGCCGTGTTTACCTAGACGTTACAATTCGAAAGATACATCCACAAACCGTAAAGTAGACTAATTCGACTCTGTGCAGTCGGAAAACATGACCCCGCCTCCGCGTTAGCTTTATCTGGTTTGAAGGGATATGGCATGCTCATAAAACTGAATCTGTAAAGCTCATTGACCTGTTAACCTCAAAGAAATTTGACTTCAAATCGAACAGTGCAACTCGATGCGGTAGTCCATCTTTTGATCATGTTCAACACAAAAATTGAAAATGACTTTTGAGTTTTACAATATTGACATTTATTGTTACAATATCTAATCTCCCACCACCACCACCCATGGAGTCATACCTGCCTCTACAAGATGGGCCAAGGTAGGGAACCTCTTCTTAACCCGCTTGCTGCCAGACCGATAGACGAGTATGGCGGACAGGTTCACGTAGCGGGCCAGGGTCCGCCGAATAATCTTCCCCTCCTCGTCGTTTCCCAAGACGTGGGCCGAGACGTTATACACCACGCGGTCAGGCCAGGGTATTGACTTGAACTGCATCCACCATCTACATACAGATCGCAGCAAAGACGAGATGCAATCAGAGATGAAAACGATAAAGAATAGAGTAGGCAGGCATTCTATATGTTCGTCGGTCAATTTATTAGCTCCTCGCTATAGCTTGTAAAAATGTCGCCTACGGCACATCATTTTGTGAGGGCACATTACCTTCTTTACGTTGTTTTGCTCACCAGTGCTAAATTGAGAAACCACTTTCTTTGTTTGCGTATGCACATACATATCTATTTTAACATGATATAGTTTTTAAAACGTTGCTGAAGGGCATATGACGTTTTGAAAACTGATAAAAACATATAGCTAATGGATGTAAAAACCTTTCACACAAAATGAATAAAACGAATAAAAAAAAAAAGAAATTGGGTCATCATATGAAAACCAAATTTGAGTCAGTTATTGATATTATTCAACTAAGTGATTTAAGAAACAGATAAAGTTAACTTTTTGCACAACAAGTGATACACAAACAATGAAAGTAGCATGAACATTCATCGCCTGCAGGGTGCAAGGATATTATTTATGGTTATGAACCGTTTAAGTGAACCCTTGAAATGATGCTTGCAATATAATAGATACCCGAAGAATTAAACACTTGTCAAAATAAGGAGTCAAGAGTGTCATTAATTTGATTCAAGTTACATTCAAATCTTATTTCCCATACATTCTCAAAATGAAACATACAAACAAATGATTTTTTAGTAATCTTACAAGAAAGAAAGACGAGAGAAATACAAACATAATTAAACATAGATTAGTAATTATTGCCTGTTAATAAATTTCCTTAATTTCAATTTGAAATTGTATGGATGCGGCCAATCTAAGTTACTGAACGTATGCAAGGGCGTGACATGATGTCAAAAACTTATTATGTATTTTCAAGACGCGCATCAAGTTATTGATATGCTGAATAGATATCATGAAGATAAGGCTCATAAGATTAGAAGAAGTTGTTTGAGAGAAGAGCAAACTCGAAAGTTATCGGTTGACATACTGCAATTTATTTGCACCTCCTTGTGTATAGTGGATCTCTTTTTAAATTTTGTCTTTTTAAATAAGTCACAATACAACATAATGCGTACAGTTTATTACAATGTTGAAAGAGTGTAATGGTATTCAACGTGATACTCGCAATACCATAGCACACAAGCGATGTGATGAATATATGATTGATCACAAATCGTATTGAATAAACCTTATTAGTATTCTTAAAGCTGGCTCCATGATAGCACTGCATATCTACCTCAAGTTGTTTTTTGTTCAAGGACGGTTTTCCACTTGCAGAATAGGACGCATTCTTTACGCATTGTCGAGGGAATGGAGATTACAGATGACATTGAATAAAACTCATGAAACTTCAGGACTGGAATCTATAATGCTCTCACGTTAGCATCATCTGTCATGGTATCCTGACAGGATGGTTACTTAAATCAAGAGGGCAGAAGGGACATCGCGGTGGCGTGGCATTAGATCCGTGGGACTTTGTTAACGCGGAGGATACACGGCTAAACTTGTTTGCCGCTAAAAGGGGTCTGGAATGCCATCTGCACATAGGGATGTAAACCTTTAGGCTAAGGGAGGAGAGAGTGAGAAAGGTGTGTAGGGGAGGAAGGGAGTGAGTTAGTGAGTGAAAAGAAGGAAGAGAGAGTGGGGAGAGAGAGAGAGACAGACAGACAGAGACAGAGAGAGAGAGAGAGAGAGAGAGAGAGAGAGAGAGAAAGTGGGGGTAGGAAAGGAAGGGAGCGAGTGGAAGAAAGAGAGAGTGGGGGAAGAGAGAGGGGAAGAGAGAGGGGAAAAGAGAGAGAGAGAGACTGGGAGAAGAGAGAGACTGGGAGAAGAGAGAGAGGGAGAGAGAGAGAGAGAGAGAGAGGCGGGGCGGGGGTGAGGTGGGGGGCTGAGTGGCAGACAAGACTGTTTTAACAGACAAAAAAGGGGTATTAGAAATGAGAAGATGAAAAAGAGAAGGAGAGAGAGGAAGATACAGTGAGAGGAAAGAAGAGAGAAATCCCTATCGAATGAAAGACAAGCACATTATAGAAAGAAAGAAAAAGACCAAAATAGAGAAAGGGCATGAGACAGACAGAGACAGTGAATATGGTGTCCTAGTAAATGCAGCCTGCTCTCCATAGCTGCTAGTCTGTCGAGTCTCTAGAGCCACATGCATGGCGGATAATAGAACAGTCATCCCTCCTTCCTCTGTCAATGGCGGAGAAGAGAGGAATCCATTTTTTTGCTTGGCGGGAATTCAGTATGTAAACACTAGGACTCACGCCATGCTGGGACCGGGCCGAAATAGCTGCTCCCGGCGGGCCAGCGCGTGTTCAGAGACATGTTCCGAGCAGATCGTCAGTCAGCCGCGCAGAGAGACACATGCAAGGACTGGGTCATATACACCGAGACACTATCTCGGTATCAATATTTAATTGGAGGTCTTCACGCCGACTCTGATTTACTGTAGTACGTGAGGTCGGTTTAACTCGTGGGACAACTGGGACTGTTGCCTCATGCACAAGCTATGAAGAATGAATGACTCGTTCTCTAGACGGAGTGTGTCGAATGCACAATTAGGCACAATCCCCCCTCATCGCTCACATTTACCTGAGTGAATTCCCGCTGCTGCAAAAACATGTTAATCTTGTGACTGTGGAAAATGATTCCCCCACGATACCTAGTGCGTTTCCTAACATGTCACCTGAGACCGACAACACATTGTGTGCCTATTCGTTGCAAAGCATTGGGAACACATGTATTTAATACATGTAGACGTGCATCGATCATTATTAATACTACTAAAAAAACAAACTGTTGACACTTTGAAAAATAGTTCTAACAAAGATCAAACTTTAATCTAACTGAAATTTATACATCTTAAAGTCAAAAGTTGTCAATGTATTGACAAATCAGGAAAAAATGTGTGTATCAGAGATTTAGTTCAGAACACAAGGCCCTTAGTGCACCACACCTGTCAATCGACTAGCAACTGCCATCCGAGTATCATGAATAATTCATGATGCTTATGGCAGACAATAACCTGTGGATTGACATGTATAGAACACAACAGTTTCACATAAACAAAAACACCAGTCTTTGGAAGGTCACCTACAGAAGATCACAGTGACGCACAAATACATACACAAAGTGGTAGCTTACATATCGAAGAGCACTGAATACACTGAAAAATAAATCGGAAAATGGAAGCAGTTTGCATACCACTCGAACATGGAATAACAGCAGCTTACCTATCAAAGACCACGGTGACATAAAACCCGAGCACGAAACTGATCGGGAACACCTTGGTGTAGTCGAAGGCGTAGTTGGCGAGCATCTCGAAGTTGGTCTTGACGGCGCCCTTGAAGGCGAGGCGATAGACAAGGCTGACGATGGTGTAGAGGAAGAGGAAGACGATCATCTCTCGCCACAGGAGTTTGTAGACGCTTGCCCGCCATCGCAACAGCAGGCCAGCCAAGCCTCCCAGCTTGATCTGAGCAACAGACACACAAACAAAAACGCTAACATTAGCAAACTTGCCGTGCTAGAGACGGATGCCTCTTCTCGCTGATAGTGAAAACTAAATTCTTTGTCGTAAAACTTTATTACTTCTCTTTACTTTCCTTTAGTATTTTTCATTAGGGACTATTGCTTTTTTGTTTAATTTTTACTGTTAGACAACTTTTCCATGACCACTCACTCTTATCTTCATTCCATCTCATATCTTTTATCATACATTTGCCGTTCTCACTTCATAAGTGGGTCTAATGTCCCTTAACAATAAAACCCCAGGGTGTAACTATTTTCTAAATAGTATTGGTTAAACATTGAAATGATCAATGATTAAAGCTATGTTCGCTCACAAATAGCTTGTCACTCAAGTTTCCCATCATAGTTATCATGTCCTTTTTGCAGATGATGGCAACAATATGCTTCAAATTGAGTACACAGATGTGGTCTGACATCTATTCGTTGGAGCAGCATACTAAAATCAAGCAAGAGATTCATTCCGAGATCCAGGCAGTTGTGATGAATATGGTATTCGACAGGGGTAATCATTATCAAGCGATGGAATAAACACAGTCTGCAGCAGTACAGGGGTAGAACAGTAAGATGTGGGCGATGTAAAGCTTTTAACCAAATTCCACTGAAGGCTGGATTATTACATTCTCAAACACACCTTCTTTTCATTTCTTTCCACTGCACTGAGCACGATGTTATAGAGTTAAAGGGCATATACTGTACTGGGAAGACTAAAAAAACCTTCAAAAGGTAATCGTGAGCAATCTTCTTGCCTATGGTCTTAAATCCATGTACTCTCCATTTTAGAAACTTGCTGAAAGTTATTTGCCCCACAATGATCCACATTTGGAGTAATTAATGATTAGTGATTCAATCACAAAATGTTCGGCCCGAATATTTTGAGGATTTGTGAGTTTGTGATTAATCCAAAATGTGGATCATTTGAGGGCAAATAACTCTCATCAAGTTTCTAAAATGGAAAATATATGAATTTAAGACCATTGACAAGAAGATTGCTCACAATTACCTTTTGAATGTTTTTTTTTTGTCTTCCCAATACAGTATATGCCCTTTAATCAAATACATGTGTATACGAACACATCTTATGCGCGTAGTGTATTAGGCTAGGTCTCCATGTCACGGACACGCGTGGGCCTAAGATTAGAATACCTATCTGTTTGCCCTACAAAATGCCATTGTTATTTTCTGCTCGCCTGTCTCGCATCCTCCATCATACTTCAATTTGCTGACATTCCCGCACCATACATCAAGATCACCCCAGATACCATTTCCCTAACTATGCCAGAACCCACTCGGAGTCGCTTAAAATCCCCGTATATTGCCCGCGGAACGATATTAACCAGTGACGTCATCGAGATGGCACAACAGAGCACTATTTCCCCCGGCAGCTTGCATCCTGCTTGTAGTACAAAGACCCCGCAACTTTTTTTTTTTCCAGGCTTCGGTGTATTACGATATTACGAAATGGGTCGCCGCATAATATCGTGATATAACAGGGAAATGGTATTTTGTTGTTCAGGCATCAGGAAGAATGCATTTCAATTATGCCCAATAAGTGGAGAATAATTAATACAGGGCTGATGATTAGGAGAATAGGACGAGAGTCAGAAGTGGAAAACGGAAAAGTGGAAAAAGGAGGAGTGCGATGGAGAGAGGGGGGCTATGGAGGTGGGGGGGGGGGGGGGGAGGGGGAGGAGGAGGGAGGAGGGGCGAGGGGGATTTGTGTGTGTGTGTGTGTGTGTGTGTTCAGTATTTCGACGGGCAAAACAGCTTGTTTTTTTAAGATTGTAATACATAGATCATGTTGAAAATTATACTGGTTTTCTGACCAACTTTTTACAATTGGGCTTTCTTTGCCACCACATTACAACAGTTCTGATCAAATGAAGTATTTGTATGGAATAAAATGACTCAAGAATGATTAGGGTCGGGGGTGTGACAGCACAACAAAAAAGATATCTGATGTGATATACGACACTGGAAATATATGATGATATCATCATTGAAACATATGAAACTTTAAACAGTATGAACTCGTTTCATGATCATGCATTTAAATATGGAGTCACTATAATGCTCCAGCACACGCCCACAACCCTTACACATCTGGGCTTGCCTGTGTCTTGAGCCGGGGTCTTGAGGTCACGTACATGGTTTCCTGATTGCCCAAGCCGCTTAAATTTCGGCGCCGCTTCAATGAGCGGATTATCCCTATTCTCACACCCCTTCTTCTTCTCTCTATCTCCCACCTCTCTCTAGTCGTCTCTCTGTAATTTTTCTCCTTTCTCTCCCAAGTTCTCTCTCCCGTCCTCTTCCTTGTGCTCTCTCTCTCCCACATCTTGTATTTCCACGCCTAAATCTCTTTCAAAGGACTTGTTTCTTTCTCTGTCTTTCTCCCCTATTCCCCCTTGTACATTTCCCTTGTTTTATTACCTACATACCTGCATTTTCCCTCTCACCCTACCTCATCATGTCCAGTTTATAGTGTGTCGCCCTATTTATTGTCCATCGGATTTATTCAAGTATGCCTACCTTAAACTTTGATTATTTAATATATTTATGCGGAGTAGCTTGTTCAGCATTGAGATACAAACACGGATCTAAGCCGCTGTCATAATCCCTATGATTAATTTTGAATAAACTTTGAATATGGTAGTTGTTGCTAGTTAGATAAACCTCGGACAGGCTCTGGAGCTTCTAAGGGCAATTAACGTACTGTTTGAACAACAACACATTGGCACAAAATAAACACAATTATGTCACCAAATTTTCACGATTTGATGACAAAAATGAGCAGAACATGACAAGATTGCTTTGATTAAGTCTGACCATAATGTGCTTGACCTGCTCCGTACACCCAGTCTTAGCATGCTTTCCATGTGGTGGACGTATCTATGAAGCATGTTAATGCAGCTACCGTTACTGCCATGCCAAATCACGTATGGCAAAAGCATTGGGCTGCCTTCGAACGCGTCGAGAACGGACGATCAGCCATCAGCATCGCCCTGACAATCCCGCAGCATGGATGAAAGGGATCTGTCGGGAGCGGCCAATAATTGAATCTGATAACTGCTTCTTCAGCTAATCTCCCGCGACAGCAGCGGGTCTCCCAGGACAAGTGAGTTATTCAGAATTTGCGAATCGGAGGAGGCTTAATGGGCGCGACCGGTTCAAGGAAGAGCAAAGCCGAGAAACACGCCAAGACGGACATCAGGTCATACGTATGCTTGTAAAGGGATACAGAGGGGTATGAGAGGATGCAAGGCACCCCCTCCACAAATGATCCTCCTAAATCTACTGTTTGTTTTAATTCTAGAAATTTAACTTCCTAAAGAGACTAAACTACAGTGGATTGTACATTGCGCCTTTCTTTTTTCCCTTGCCAATAGATATACTGAAAGATGACGACGCTCTGACAACACCCCTATTCACCCTACCCCCACCCCCGCCAGGCCTCCGTCTCAAACATTTTTGCATGGTAACATTCTATTACGGAAAGGTTGTCGTTTATGTGGGGTAGCTGGTTTCGAAAAATGTTATTTCCATATCTGGCACTCCGTCTAAATGATCTATTAGAATGTGGTCAAGAAAATAACGCTCTCAGTACCCTGGGTCAATGAAATAGGTTGATTCTTTGCTACTGAATGAGAGAAGCTTTGCCGTTGCCCGCTGTCGTCCACCGCATGTAGCGTGCTGCTACTCGTGTACCTCCGCGGCAAAGCAAGATAATCCCTGCACATACCTTTCCTAAAATATACAGATAATCCCCAGTTAAACTGGAATGAAAAAATCACCTGAACAACCCAAGCAGATTATGATGGAAGGTGGGAAAGGTACACTGATTGAACTCAGGTTAAAGATAGTATGTCTCTGTTACAAAAGTCATGGAATTCAGCATGGATCAGCCACGGGGCTATCAATCGCTCCATGGATCGGCAGTACACCGGTACACACTAACGATGAAATGCATTACTAACCTTTTCAGGAAACATGAACAACTATCCTTGTTTACATTTGACTACAGTCTCCATTCACATACCATATTGCACCAGTCAGCTGTACACTGCTCGCCTCAATGCATGACCGCCATGCGGAGAGCCGTGATGCGCGCTATTGCGGTTTCTATAAGAAGCGCTAATCTCAATTCGAAATCTAACGATTAAGTTCCTATGTTATGTGGAAGTTCTTGTACAGTTTCTTCTTTCATTTTCGGTGGTATTTAAACAATTTCATGGCTACACGACCTTTATGAAGGAATAAACAAGAGGGTTTCTTTACTTATTATAAGAAACGTTCTGCGTCAACAGGGTTCGGTAGACCGTTTCGTCTTCCATCCCAGGTCTGGATACCTAATAAGCATGGGCGTTTCGGAGAACATCGGCCAACTTTACGAAGAAATGTGAAATAATATGGAACACTGGGAGCAGTCCGGGGGATTCTACCGTGCACTCGGCATACTGTAATGTAATATGACGAGAGGTTTGGCTCGGCTTGATTGTATGTACTGTTAGACGCTAGCCGAAGCAATAAGAGTGCAGAGTTTTATGGCTAGCAGATCCACAATGCACCGCGGTTGTTATCCCACACCACGTGCCAAACAGAATAGTATCACGACTGTGTTTGAGTGTAATCATGAACCGACCATACTGCGGGGAAGTGAATTCAAGGCTGAGCAAATTAATGTCACTAGCCATGAGAGAGGGATAATATTTCATGCGGTAAATGGTATTGAAGTTGATCGTACATCGATACCACTGTTGAGTACTAAAGCTGCGTGGCTGTATTATGGTTGCATAATGACTTACAGTATGCTGTACTCAAGGGGTTGCTGATAAGAATATTAGAGGTATCACTAGGGACATGTTCGTGGTTTGAGCTGTATAAAATAATGTTCTTCCTTCCCCCTTCACAATTTTACCATTTCAGTGCAGCTATTCCAAAGGTAAAGCCGAGGCTACCATATCACTGCAATTATTAATTTACTTTGTATAATTTTGTAGAAAACACGTTAGTACAATGTCGCTATACTTTGTCTATGTAGTATCATGTCCCTTTCTAATGCTATAATATATCCACACATATTGTGAGCTATTATTGCATGCAGGGATTGACCAAGAACGAACAGCTCGTTTGAATTATATCACAATATATTGCATATAGGACTGCAATGGTAGTGACCTGAACGTGATTTTCATCTTGCAACGTCGCCTGGATAAACAGAAGAAGGAAGAGACAGGTGGAAGAGAAGAATCGAGGGAGCAAAAAAAAAATCCTTTCATACTTCACACCTCTGTAGGACAATATCTATGCATAGTGATGGTCATGATATGTAATGAAATGCGCTGCCTTTCTTCGATGCAGCTTCTATAATGCCGCCTGACCTGATCGGAGCGGCCTGGAATATATTAAACTAGTGTATCAAAATGAACAGGTGAGCTTATCTCCTTCTTCTGCCCTCTCCCACCTCTCTCTCTCCCTCCCCCCCCCCCCCTCTCTCTCTCTCTCTCATTATCTGTGTTATCAACCCCCCCCCCCACACACACACACACACACACTCTCTCTCTCTCTTCCTCGCTCTACTTTCTACCATTGCTATCATTTTTCTCCCCTATCTCTCCCAACGATACATACCTCCGCATATTTCATGTATGTCTCTGTCTTCCTGTCTCTCCTCATTATCTCTCGCTATTTTTTATATATCGGTTAACATCATACAGTATTGCGGACAGTTGCGTGAAATATCGGCATGGAGAGGCATACTTGAGACGAAAGACCACAGTATGATAGATGCGGCTTGTACCGTGAAATCTCTGATATTCCTTTCGTGAGCAGGATGTAAATACCAGAGGGTCACTGTCCTGGATTTCGATTTGAAGAACGAGAACCTGATCGCTCACTAAACGTAAATGTTTATAAATTGTGAACGTGTAACCCCAGATATAGACTTCGATGTCATCATCAATCTGAACGTACCACATTGACAACATATTTTGGTGTGCCTCCCTTTAAAAATAATCTCGTTATGTCGTAGTCAATATTATGTATATATGCGACCCCGTGCACCGTAATAATCGCTCAACGGCTTGTTATCAGAGAACCAATGATGCTGCCTTGGTATGCATTGGTGTGTAGAAATCAAAGGGTGTGAACAAGACAATGTCACTGAATAAGCAAAGTGAACAAAGAATAATCGGCTTATAATTCTCAATCTCTCTATGAATACTCTGATTGGATACATTGTGTAGTGATCGTTGTTTATAAGTGGCATGGTGTGATGGATTGTTCATCACACCATCTGTTAGGTATCTCGAAGTTATCGGTTCAAAGCCACCATGATTCTTCCCTTCAGCCAGTCATTTAACATTCCAACCGCTCTGTATCTGTATAGGTCCGTATAGAGTTCATTGAGGGAGATTATTATAATACAGAATCTTAATGGAAAGAATTGTTTACATTGGTGAAATTACCCTGTGTAAATATAAACATGCTATTATTATCATAATTATGTTTATGTTTTGTGACTGCAAGCTGCATAGTAATTCCTATTGATTTTATACCATAATGGTGCAGTAAAAGGGACGCATGGCTAACTTTGCCGACACATGCCTAATATTGTGTTTGGTTGAAAAGTTCTGTACCTATCTAGCGTGTAATGCAAGCCAAGCATTTGCTATCCCTGGTGATACCTTGGTCTGACAGAGTCCAGGCATTGAGCTGAGCCATCCTTGGCCAATGATCTATAACCGCGAGATTAAAGCGAGGAGTCAAGACGGCGCCTTAATGAGCTGGGAGGAGGTCACGCGCCTTACACACACCCTGATGCATGCTTGTAAACAGTGATATCTCATCTCATGTAAGCACCGCCTGTGTCTTAAACAAGTCTCAACCTCCATCAATCTCAACTTTAATAGACGATGTTACATAATGTCGATATCAGAGAAACAGATATCAGATTTTTTCATGCTCCGAACGCCATCAACTGCAATTCTTTTTTTTTTTTTATTTCTGTGTCCGTTTCCATTACGTGACAGTTTTAAAAGATTTTTTGTGATACACTGTACTCAAGACGTAAAATTTATAAACCTCCTTTTTAATTATAACGTACGTTTTCATTGTCATCTAAAATTATTATTCTGATATTTTGGAAAGTATCATTTTCACTGCTCTACTTATTTGTTTCTGCTGAATGTCATAAAGTACTGAAGTGTGGAATCATTTTGAAACCTGTGTAGACTACAGTCGTCGTTCAAGAGGAAACAATATATAATACATTGTATCTGAATCTTCAGGAAAAAGCTGGCATCTCGATTTACCTTCAGACTATTTAACTCTTGCACAAATCGGGTGTACGTGATATTTTTTTTGAGAGAGAAATAGAGAAAGAGAGAGAGAGAGAGAGAGAGAGAGAGAGAGAGGGAGGGAGAGAGAGAGAGAAAGAGAGAGAGAGAGATGAAAATGCAAACAAATATTTAAAAACGCCGGAGAAAGGTTTAAGTGTGCAACATTTCGGTCACAGACCTTTAGCAAGAATCAGTCTTTATAAAAGGTCTATGACCGACATGTTAAGCAGACCACTCTTCTCAGACGTTTTTATCAATGTTCATCTACATTTACAGCGCCATCGCAACCACACATAAAAACAAAGGAACACATACATGTACATTCATAGGCTTACACACATAATTATAAACAAACTCATAGCCATACGCACATACACATCAAGGGGTGTGAAATGAGGATTTGTTCTCACAATGATCCCACGTTCATCATAGCTCACTTCCGCAGTAGATCATTGAAACTCGAGTCTGATTCTTTCTTTTATTTAAAATCCGTTGGAAATATTACTAAGGCAACGGAGAGGGAGAAGCAACGTGACTTCATAGCAACGCCATTTTATGAGTATAGCACACGAGCTGTCCGTTCATAAATATAGTTTCGCTTATTAATCCCTTCTGTAATAAAGCCCTCGTGCCTAGAATAGGCAAGGAAAATCTACTCTAAAAGCGGCGCACAATCTACTCCGTTCTCGCCCACCTGTCCGCTTTTGAATCAACACGGCACACGGGGAACACGCCGTATAGCAACCACCCAGATCAGCAACACTTACATTAGAAACGGAGAGTTCAATGCTACGTGCAAACACAAGGGCTAGTTTTCTTACTATATAACCACATACGTATATACTACATAGAGTAAGAAAACAATCACCTTAATGCTGTAATTTTCACTAGCGCAAGCTATTGTGCACAAAGTGAATGACCTCTTTAGGGCTTGTGAGAGGTTTAAGATTGTTACATACAAAACAACACAAAAACTATTATTCACAGGTCCGCATTTACAGAGGCTCATTTCAATGTTTATACTAATGCAGAGTATTACAGCTAAAACAATACACATGAACACAATTTACATGGTAAGGCTGCAAGGCAAACGTAATGAATATGTACATAAAAGCACAACTTATCACAACCGATATGAATTACACAAAATAAAGAGAGTGGACAAATGGAGCAAACGACGCTTATAAGAACCCTGACTGCAATCTTCTATAGTTTGATCTATGAGCATTTTGTATGGCTTTATTATGGACGTGTACAAACCACAAGTAATTTCCACTTCCTACAGGTCCTAGAAGATAATTCCTTTGCTTGCCTCTGTAACATATCGTGATAATTATATAGTGTTCATGACGTGCAAACTGTCTGAAAGAAGCACACTGCCTCTATCCTACTGGTTGACAATGTTGATTATTTGTGTTGGATACGGCACCCAATGATTGCTGTCACTGATGCATGAGTTTATATTCCGGCAGCATAATGATATGAAGTGAAGTACTTCCCCTACGACAGAGTCTTTAAGCTAATCAATTTTTCGATGCGCCTTCCTATAGTTCTCCTACAGTGAGGCATAACTGCAATGCATAATTAGATGAGAGAGTGAACGGCAGTTTGTGTTAATATCGATATGCGTTTGCTCAGTATCATCAATTTCCTTCATATCGTTCCCTTCCCCCATCCTATTTATAACGTAGAACAAGACTGGTGCCCCATAATGTCTCCGAGTTACATGATCTTCCCCAGTCACAAAAACAGTTTGACATTTTGGTACCTCCTTTCTTCATGAGGCCTCGGTGCCCGGGTTTGTCCTACAGCGTTTACGACTAAATCAAAGAGGTCGGAGCAACCGTGTTGCATCAGAGTAATCAGGTGGAACGTCATCATGACGACAGAACAGGAACGAGGAGTCGAGAATAACACCCCAAACCAGAAAGGTCTCCGTTCCCCCTTTTCGAGCCCGAATGAGGTTTGAGTGATGTGATTCATCAACAGTACTTTGCGACGCTCCGAGGGATTACTGAGGCGTGTACGTGTTCAATCTACAATATCGGAAGGCAGCAACACGATCTCCGAAGGAGATTATTTTAACATATTTTCCTTAAATATGTGAAATCTTCCAAATATCTTTATATTTGGAAGATTTCCCATATTTAAGGAAAAATATGTTAAGATGGTCAGGTCTTTAATCATTTGCAATAGCATCAGTCACGAGTGGGATGGACTTGCGGTGAAACCCCCCCCCCCCCCCCCTCCATTCTCTCCATCTCGACAACGTTGGAATCAGTTAAAGTGAACGCTCGAATGCCAAGGAGGAAGGCCAACGACAAGGACGTCTTTGGTTTGGAGTATTCAACTCTCGCTTATTGAATTGAAGCACCTGTTAACAAAGTCCATCTTATGTCATAATTATCATGTTATGAAATATTTCCGAAGAAACAACATACACAATGATTAGGAGAGTGATACAGACTGAATTTCCGGTGGATTGAAAATAATTTATACCTTGGCTTTAGAGATAAATCTTGTCCTGACATCAGTTTGGAAAGCTTATACTCTGTGAAAAATTAATACACGTAACATATTCTGGGAAGTGAAGATGGCTGATCGTTAAACAAAATAAATTAAACCGTGCCTCTGCCTTCTTTCTAACCAACTTTTGAAACAGATAGGATGGTTAGAGATAAATTGATTATCACTGGTCACAAATACGACAGCCAGACGTAAATAGTTGTTCCTGCTGAATTTGTCCAACATTTCATTTTTTTTTCGTTTGTTTAATTTCCGCTTATACATGTATAATCAACAAATAGAACAAAACCATAATTAATCAGCATAATAGAGTCATACATTAACTATGAGACAGCTGGTAGCCCATATTTAGCAGCACCATAAAAAGTTGCTGCTGGTTCTCCATTGGTCCATTAAAACATCACATTTTATGACTAAGAACGCGCAGCAGAAATAACCGCAACAATGACAACATATCATCTCGCAGTTCTAACATGACAGAAATACAGGGGAACCCTTGTACCATTAGTGGAGGGTTATCCCCATCGGTATAGTACCATTGGGTTGATCACTCACAGAACTCATGCCAAAAGTAAGGTGAGTTGGGAAACTAATCTTGTAGCCACGGCTGGAGATCATATCCCCCTTCGGCATGATCGAAGCTCATCCTTTATAAATACAGCCTACAATAGAGACAACCTGGTTTCATACACCTCATGCAAGCCTAGGTTTACGGACAACGCATGTACGCCAAAATGTAAACGCACCAAACACACCACGCGGGCTCAATAGACAGCGGTTCGGTAAACGGTGGTTACACTGAGACAGCGTGTATGTGTGTACGCAGTGACGGTCTGAGCGAGCTACCGATTGCGGCGTAATTTAGCGCTACGCGTGCAGTGCCAATGCTCACTGAACATAACACGAAGTCAAGGTTCAGGCTGAATCAAAAGAGTTTGTTGACAGTGGCTGATACGATTGTGTTCGGACTATTTACTCTGTTCTCATCTCGGCTCATTCAAAATCATGGAGGTTGTTTCTATGTATGCATACACATCAGGTAATTCAGAGCAGCTGCAATCCATCCAAAAAAGCATTACACAGTATTAGTACTATTATAGGTCAGTCACGTACGGTTAAACGAATGGTCGAAAATCGGCAACAGAGTATACTGATTTCAAAATCAACTTTTGTTTCAAAGTAAAATTTCAATTTCTCCCACCAAACGAACGCTAACTACAATTTGGGTTATATTTCATCATATGAAAATACATTTAGTAAAATATATTTAAACAATTTAGTCACATCTCTATCTGTCCTTCTCACGCCATACACACATGCACAAACACACTATGTGTGAGGTCGAGATTTGATGGAGAAAGCGGGAGAGAATTAAAGAAGAAATGGAGATCAAGTTACAGCTGTCAAGAATGAATATGCTTATGAAAGACTTATGATACCTGCTGTGTTTGCGTGTGTGCGTGTATTGTGAGTGCAGGGCAAAAGTGTATGTATGTGCACGTGTGAGTATGTCCGTGATTGTGTTAGTGAAGTGCATGTGTGTGGGGTATTGGGTAGGATGTTTGTGTGTGTGTGTGTGTGTATGTGCGTGTGAGTGTGTGCGTATAATAGTGTGTGTATGCGTGCTTATGTGTCCATATAATGTATGTGTATGTGTTTGCGAATGTATGCAGTGTTCATGTGTGAATATAGGTTTATGTTGAAGCGCGTGTGTGTATGTGTGTGTGTGCGTGTGTGTGTGTGTGTGTGTGAGAGAGAGAGATAGTGTATTTGCTTACTCCTGTCACATACTTCCATTAACATAAAACAGCCAAATAAAACCTCAGAGATGACACCAAGCACTACCAAAAGCAACCATGGGCCTTCACTAAAGGCCACTGCAGATGACAGGATTTGACCACGATTCTGAAGTCGTATGGGCCTACAGCTGGAAATGTGACGTCACCTATCCCATGACCGAGTCCGGCGAGTCAGCCGGTAACAAAGTCATTCGACTGGTCGCATCGTGTGGTCTGCGGTGGCTTTGACTCGTGATAGCAGCCGATGGACGAACCGCTTCGCGTATATATACTAAGTTTACATCTTCCTTAGATCGATTCCTGCAAGGACCGTGGCTATGTTGACCGTCACCACATTGTTTGATCGAGATGTATAGCGATTATCGTTTCCCATTATTCCACGTACTTACAGTGAGTGGATGATCAGGTTTAAAACACAATCAATGCTACGCTTTTAGTAAGGTAATGTGGTTTGACAATGGGTGGATAGGACACTGGTTTTGAAAGAATTACATAAGTTAAGGGAAGAGAGAGACATTCTTATCTATGAGATTAAACTTTCGATATCAATGGTATTGATGTTAGGGATGGTGGTAAACGTGACCGTGTTGGTGATCGAAGTGATGGGTTAGCAGGTGCTAGCATACAAGGAGAGTTGGCGTAATAAAAGGAACGGTGCAATGTTTGACTATAATTGACATCAACAAAAACCCTTTCTTTACCGCCATGATCATGTGTAATGACGTCACTTTCAGCGTTATGGGGTTGCAATCGGATGCAATGGGTCAGATAGCCTTGACTTATATGGATGAAACTCTCACACACCTTCACACCAGGGGAATTCTCCAGTAATGAGATGAAAACAAAGTATAATCACCTCCTTAAAGATGTCACCGCTGCGATTTATCAACTTCCTCACTATTTTGTCTTCTTAGTGGATGCTCTCCATTTCTCTCTTGTTCGTCTTCTCCCTTTCCGCCCCACGTGAAAGTGATAGCGCTTGATGACGTAAATACTCGTTGGAGATACGAAGGGACAGTAGACCCCCTTAGAGGGTCTGAAGGGGCACAGGTACGCCCATTCTACCATCTTAATCTTGTCAACCATCCACTTGAGTTTTAATTCGCTCTGGATAAGCATTTTGTTGGAGAGGTGAAATCATCTGTATTCTCCAACATAAACTGGCAACAATTTGGGGTATCTTTTCTGAGTTTCAAACTGAGAATCATTTGATAACATTTCCCACAAGATTATATACTGTATCAGAAATTTGAATTGAAAGCGATAACCATCCTGAATGATGAATTCAATGTAAGATCTCAATTGCCGGTACGACACAAATGCTGTTAATCTGAGGCATATTGTTTTATAATTAACAAGAATTAATTACTGCCGCCATTAATACCTGTAAGATGGTATTATTATGTTCTTCTTTAAAAGGACAACATATCAATTAACTCTTTATTATGCGAATGTTACAGGTCTGAAATTTATCTGATCATGTGAACTATCAACGTCATCATCCAACATGCCCAAGTAGTCAATTTAAATGTGGCGCACTATCTTAATTCGCACATCTCGTTCGGATGCGACGTTGATGCTCAAGAATTACTGTCACCGCATACTAGCTTTCATCGCGGGAAGAAATGAAGGCAAACTGAGAGATGTAACGCAATAAGGGTAATGGCATGCATGAATGGAAAGATTTCGTTACCATTTTTTCATTCACTCTTTGCCCATCCCATTAAGTTTTTTTCTCTGCCTACCTCTCCGCTTTGCTATCTCTATTTTCCCCTATGTCTATTTTTATGAAATATGATTCTTATTGAATATTACGCATCTGTCTCTCTCTCTCTATCTCTTTCTCTCTCTCCTTCTACTTCCCTCTCTCGTTATATCGTGTTATATTGCCCTTTTCCCCTTCGCTCCATCACTCTCCACGTGCCTTCTGCCTCTTTCCTCCGTACACACCTCAACTCCTCGACAACTCTATGAGATAACTTTCCTCTAGTCGCCCTTCTCTCATCTATCCACTTTAACAGCGAGCAGCCTCTCTCCAAAATGAGCTCTCGGCATCACAAAGACAGTTCACGACGGATTCATCCATACCTGGCCGACTACAATCATAGCATGGACGCAATCCATCGCGCTCTCGCGCCTCTTGTGACTGTCACGCTACCCGCGCAACCCATCTCGATGGATGACATAATATTCCTCACCTAGAGGGCGGAGTCGGGGAGAGAGGTGGAAGGGGAGGGGGTAGAAGTTGGGGCGAGGAAATTCACAGAGTGGCGTAGCCGGGTAGTGTCGGTGGTTTAGGTGGTGGTGAGGGAATCATCGTTGTCAAGCAACCCTTCTCGATGGATAACATATTCCTCATTCAGATTGGCGTAGCCGGGGAATGGAGGTGGTGGGGGTGGTGGTGAGTGAGTCTACGTTATCGGGCAACCCATCTCGATGGATAACATTGTATTCCTCATCTAATTGGTAATGGAGATGGAGGGGGGGGGGGGGGGATTTCTTGAGTTGGGTAGCCGGTGGTGGAGCTGGGGTAAAGGAGTCTACGTTATCGGGCAACCCTACTCGATGGATAACCTAGAGAGGCGTAGCTGGGGAGTGTTTGTGCGTGTGTATGCCTATGAGTGGGGGTGTTGGAGGTGGGGTGAGGAGGTCCTTAGTGTGGCGTGGCTAGGGAGTGTTCGTGCACGTGCATGCCTGTAGATGTGAGGGTGAGGGGTCTACGTTGTTGGGCTCACTCATTGTTGTTCATACGTATTTCATCTTATAATAACATGCTGTTTCTCACTTTTTGGCGTATCTATGGTGTGTGCGTATTTGTATGCATTGTGTGGGAGGAGGAGGGGTAGGGACGTACACTCCACTTTATGTATAGATACTAAAAGTAACGTCCAAGGCATTCTTCCCTATTATAGTTCGTGGTGTGGCCAGAGAGTTTCCAGGGGGAGGGCTACACAAGTTATATGTAGGATTATACCAACACTGGTTATTGTGAAGACGTCCAGCTCCGTGTCATTAGTCACGGCGTGTCAGCAGGTGTGGTGATAGTAGGGGGTGGAGCTGGTAGAGGTTAAATACACTTAACAGAGGGGCGGGGGTAACCCTTGAAACTCCATGAAGTAAACCAATGTTGTTTTAAACCTGGTTTTACCATAAGAGTACATCGTTCTTCCGTCAAAGGTCTATTTATAACCCTCCCCCTTTCTCTCGCTGTCTCTCTCTCTCTCTCTCTCTCTCTCTGTCTCCCTCTATCTATCTTTGTCTCTCTCATTGTCTATCTGTTTGTCTCTGTCTGTTGTCCTCTCTCTCCCCTTCTCTATGTATTTGTCTGTTTGTCCGTATATCTCTCTCTCCCTCTCTGTGTCTCTGTCTGTCTGTCTGTCTGTCTCTCTCCCTCTCCCTACATGTCTGTCTGTCTCTCTCTCTCTCTCTCATTGCTCCCTATGTGCGCGGCACTCGGCAGACAGCAGGCAGGGACAGTCTTACGGTATGTTTCGGGTTCCGCGCAAGACTTAATTGACTTTGACGCAGGTTCTCGCACGATGCATGCGTCAGCGTACTGATCTTTTTCACCATCTTAAAGGGGCCTTCTGGACGCAAATTTATTCAATTACCTAAGTGGAGACAATACTGCACGGAACCTTCTTTGATGAACTTGAGTTATAGCTCTTAATTCATTGTAATGAAAATAGGAGGTTATGAAAAAAATCGATTTCATCTGTATTTCGAACGCATGTCCCATTTCCAACTCACAGTTGAAGGTCTACATTATCCGTTTTAGAACATTTTGTAAATCGGAAGTGGGGAATTTATGAAAATGTAGCGTATTACGCCTACGGGTTCTGTTAAGAAATATTTTATATTTTTATTTTTTTCCCTAATGATGATGTTCGAGCTCCTTGTTTTACTAATACATTGACATTTTCTCACGTCGTATTTCCACACTATCCGGTAGTTTGAGTTCACTCTCAGTTAAGTTATTTTACACCTTTTACACAGGTACCTTAACAATTTTGAGCTTCCAATGGTTAGAAATTATGTCATTGTGTATGCACAATGACATAATTTCTAACCATTGGAAGCACAATGACATAATTTCTAACCATTGGAAGCTCAAAATTGCTTGTTAAAATCACTCCGTTACAATCAATTTATTACAAATAAAATCGTTACAAACAATTAAAAATGCACAACACATACATAACACAATCAAACATTGTTAGACCCTCTCATTGATAGTCACACACACTTACAAACGAATGAGCAAAGAAAAACACTTAAACACACACACATGCACACACACACACACACACACACACACACACACACACACACACACATATATGTATATATATATATATATATATATACGGTTCCTATAATAACAAAATACTTATTGAGTAGATTTGATAGCTAATACCTACCCGTATGTCATACAGGACACTTACTGGTGCCTTTATAATTCAATTATTAAGCAATAAACACACCCAAAAAAACAATATCAAGCAAAATATCTGTGAATATATATCGTATAAACTTGCATTTGTATCGTGTAAGATACTCGCGTTATTCTACCTCTCCTCTACAGCGTATTATTAGACCCGTGCGGTAAAGATGTCCCCCTACTCGTCTTTTTAGTAGATGAAAGTGACATGATGAAGCTGTCTCCAATCAAACCAAGAATGGACGTGACACGTCGCGCTGTGCTGGGTACCCTGGTCGATCTATTACGGGAGCCAGCCCGCCATTACGATCAGAGATGCTGTGTCACTGACTCTGTACCAAGAAGCTATCAAACCAGGTAGTCTGCTTTAACCAATTCGGATGTTCGACACCAATGAAGGAATTTACATAGAACTGCAATCACGCGCTATCAAATGCTTGTGTACAGTGTTTAGGTAATAGAGCTTTATACAAATGTACATTATGTGCAGTTCTTACATACATGTGTAGTGTGTAGTTGACTGTATAACATCCATGGGAAGTTAACTGATTTAAGTGAACGTTAAATTGATACAACATAAGAAAGGATGAAATTAAATTAAATATATATTACAATGTATACAGACTAAAAGCAAATTTTATCAACACATCTACTTCTTGCATTATTTACCACAAATCATTAGAAGTTTGCCTTTTCTAAGGCGTCTCTCGCATCCATCGATATTGCCCTCTCGTATACATAATAGCACGTACATCAACGTTTAGACGTGTTACCTAGAAATTATTATTTTTTTAATCTTGTCATGTTTATGTTGGAATCATTATCAAACGATATACCTAATACGTATATACGTATATGCTTTACACTTTACACGTTAGATGTAAATAAACTTGAACTGGAATTCAAATGTGGGTCTTGGTACTTTTCATAGAAATATATATGTTTAGACATAATAGTCTAATATATAAATATATAAATATATAAATATCTAATATATAAATATTTTACAGTAGCACCAGTCGTCACCAAAATCATATAATAATGTGTCGTTTCACAGCTATGAAACGAGAACAAGAAAAGAGAAGGCTTGGTTTTGTGTTTTACTTGCTGATACAATTGTGATGATTTTTGTTAAAAGGGGACATATTTTAGTCTAAATGTCAAATCAAAATATAAACCTCACAGTCACTGCAGTTTTGTATACCATCCACTATGCATTAACGCAATGATTATGAGCGCATCAATAATTTGATAGGCCTGATCTACCCAAGGGAAGACGTGTTTACCTGTGGAAAGATGAGGCATCCAAAATCTTGTCCCAGTCATTTTCAAATGAATGATTTCAGCAGAGATGTC
Source organism: Arbacia lixula (assembly GCA_963669155.1). Lineage (NCBI taxonomy): Eukaryota > Metazoa > Echinodermata > Echinoidea > Arbacioida > Arbaciidae > Arbacia > Arbacia lixula. Next base: position 14,818,640 of record OZ022577.1, on the reverse strand, counting down.
ACACAAAAACTGACATTCGTTTCACTTTTGAATGGAATAAAAGAAATTAGGATTTCGGAATTTATTTTCAGTTTGATTAATTTCAAAATGTTACTCTCTCTCTCTCTCTGCCAGGTGGACGGTAGCGGCCGGAATGTTATTTTTTTTTGCTCTAAGTTGTAATGTTCAAGATTGTGTTATCATGAATCACATTTTTACCAAAATGTGCATTATAATTTGATTTGATTAGAAATCATGATATATTTACATTTTATTATACAATAATGTGGTAACACAACAAATTAGGTGATTGCTTATTTATGATGAAAAAACATATCAAGCATAACAAAAATGACAATTTTTATAGCATAATCAAAGCACCTTGATATTCTGGCCTGGCGAATTTTCACTTCTCACTTAGTGGGAGAAAGAAGCACACAAACAAGCAGAGAGAGAGAGAGAGAGGGAAACATTCACACATAATGTATGAACAGCATTTTTTTTTTAAATTTTATGTGATTAATTTTTTGTCTTTAGTATAGCGCTTCGCGTGTATTAGTGAGTAGGAATATGTGAGTAGGAATGTATCAATATATTCATTGTTTTTATCGCACTGTAAATCGTTTACGGTGAAAACCATCCTTGACTCTGGCCACATTCAAGCCAACGACCATCGATTAGGTCGAACCCGCTCAGGCTGTGGCGTGAGATAATCACTTATGTCGATGGGACGACTCAAATTCCGCTTATTATCCCAGATTATCCGTATCAAGAAATGGGGTCCACCAAAGCGCGTCAAACGACATCGTATGCTTGATATTGAATTTAAATTTGCGGGGCCCGCTGAAGCGGAAAATTGCTCAGCGGGACGAGGAGAGAGAATGTCGCGGAGCTCCCCGGCAAGGTGTTGGGGCCAAGCGCCTGGAGGAACCGAGACGCTGTCTCCAATTCCTCGTTATTTTTTCCCCTCTATATACTCTGGCTGAAACCGTATACGCTGATCTCTTAATGGAATCGTCGCAAATTTCTTGTCAAAATATTTATTGCTTCCGCATTTAATGTGCTCGTGGGTAATGGTGCTTCCTTGCCTGTGGGAAACGACAGTCAATGTAATGTAGAGATAAAGGAAAGGTCTGCTGGTGAATGATAGATGTGAGAAAATGAATTAGTAAATGGAATCGTGAAGACGATAAACAGGAACTATTGATCTTATTGCTTGACTCTATGCGCGGGCCTACGAATGATATTACAAATTCAAATTGCTCTTCGCTTTCCTATGTTATTTCTTTCCTGCCAATTTCCTTCTGCTCTGAATGGCATAAACTACAAGTAGGCCTATTAGTCCTATATTGATGTCTCTCTGTCTCTCTCTCTCTCTCTGTCTCCGTCTCTGTCTCTGTCTCTCTGTCTCTCTCCTCCAAGCATTGGTGGATAGCCTTTATAGCTGTCAAAAACATACGTCGTGCTGCCATTCACTTCGTGTCGACAATGTCAACATTGCACATAGTTACATACTCCGTACATGATCTGATTCCGAGCCAAGAAGAAGTAACGAAGAGGAGAAAACATGCAGCGAGCAGAACGGAATAGTATTATGATGATGTGTTTTTGTTCCCCTCTCTACTTACAACGGCTGTCGGGTTTTCCCTCCTCGGTTCGTAGCAGTGCGTGGGCGATGTGCGATACATTGTTTACCGCCACAGCTGCTGAGCTTTTCCTGTGTACAATAAGGCCTACACCATGACTGTGTACAGAGGGAAACCTCGATGGGTAGGATGTTGTCCGGGAGAGTAGGGGATGTGGGAGGGGGCACCCCCGTATTATTTCCTTTACAATATGTATAAAACTGATATGCAAATTAAGTATTTGAACGCATGAAGAACATTACTGAGTGTGGGGTTGAACCCACAACCGAACGGTTTCAGCTGAGAGTATGCCGTGACCACTCGGCCACGGTGCGCGCCCAACACTAGTGGAGAGGAACCCTTTCTGCACCTGTGAATATTATGCTATTCAATAGACTGTTGTTATCAATATGTATGCACGTCTTGTGCGTGTCTTTTTTTAAAGTTTGTCACTAGCGGTAACCACAAATTGATATAAAACAAAACACCCACGGATACTACATGAATGTGAATGAAAATGGAATGTAAGCACACGGCTGGATAGCCCCACTCAGCTATGCCAACGTGGCACAGCTGTTCTTCCCGGGGGGAGTTTGTCTGAGGTTTGTCCAACTAATATTTCAAGTAATAAAGATGAATAATTTTAGACATGATTGGGAATGTTTATAACTCGTTACTAAAGTTGTGACTACAGCCCAAAGAACGGCTTATTATTTACGTGTCAGCTTTGCAGAGCCTTATCAAAAGATGGTCGATATTGCGAACAGTAGTCACGTGACTTTTTCCGTCACATCGAAGAGCTCAAGATCTGTGCACAAATATTTGACTGGCACGGAAAGGCGGCAAGCCAGAATTCTCATGTTATATGCTTCATGACGCAAACAAAGCGGGGATGATTAGCGAAACATTAAGGAGCATGTCCCCGTGGACACGAGTACGGTGAAGCAGGGGGAGAGGGAGCACTCTAGCCCAGCCTTATTGACATTGATCGAGACTAATGTATCCCAGAGGAGGGGCAGGAGAGTGATTGAAACACATCGCTCGTCATATAATACTGTCGCTGCTACTGCATCAGGATACATGTAATAAGCCGCACAGTGTGGGTTAAATCTCTCCCCTAGCCGCCCACGATCAAGTCATGTGCGATCAGTGTCCCAACGGTGTGTATCACGAGCACTTTACTGGAAGAGGGATGCTATAAACCAGCATGCAAGAACATTTTGCTATTCGTACTAGCCTCCAGGTTCGGAATCGACAGCTACCCCCACCCATATAACTCTTAACGTGTCACTGATGCATTTTTGCATTATATGATATCAATACACACGAATCTCACAAAAGTAGCGGTTTGTCCTGGGGCGGTATTCCGAAAATCCACAGAGATAAAATTTTTATCTCCCCTAAGATACAATGTCCTTAAAATATTTTATCTTTGGTATTCCGAAAAACATTTTAGGAAGATTTTAACCAATATTAATGAGCGCATGCCCTGCGCTCATATCCCAGAGGCAGCCAGTAATAAACGTCCTTTCATGTCTTTTGCATACATTAAAAAAAAATAACACCATCAAGCTGATGGTGTGATGTCATGAAACTGAAAGGGACATTGCGCATCAATGTCTATCAGCGCGCCTTATTGCATTTGATGCGCACATGTGCAAAAAGATGAATGCGCGAATTATTGTTTGCACGTAATGCTATGGGCCTAGGCGCGTACGTCTGGAGATAAAATTGCTTGGGAGCAGTTTTATCTTTTATCCTAACTTTTTTTCCTAAGTGCGTTTCAGAATACCGATTTAGCTCATTTGCATAAAAATTTTATCTCGGAGGCTCATTTACATAAAAATTTTATCTCTAGCTCATTTGAATAAAATTTTTATTTTTTATTGTATGTTGGCTTTTCGGAATACCAAAAGATAAAATTTTTCCTAAGTCCCTGAGATACAATAAAATTTTTCCTAAGTTCGTTTTCGGAATGCCCCCCCCCCCCCCCCAGCACACAAATGGTTAAATAAATAGATTAATAAAAAGTACGCAATGTGTTTGTCCAATCAGACAGAAATGATCGGTACATTGCTTTAGTATCGGTTTAAACGGAAAAGGGGGGTGCTTGTAATGTAGGACCTAGTTCAGCAAACATTAGATGCAAGGCAAAGGGGGGAAACATAAACAAATTCAAAGCTCGCGTCTCTCCGGTCCTCCACCCGAAAAAACACGACGATTGGAAAAACCGTCTCCGCCAGGAATTCGAATCTCTTAGCCAAAACGTGACTTGAAGACGGATGCCTGTATGCTGGATCAGAGGAAAGGGCATAGTGATGTCATGAAGACCGCGTCCATGACAGTGAAGGGACATTCACACTGTCGGGATTTCCGCTGATGCTTGCCACCGGTACTTCTTAGGAAGTAGTTTCCAGCCACGGTAATTAGGCAAGAACCTTAAGTGCTACGTGTTGCAAGTGAACATTCCAAAGTGATTCACTATGGGAGAGTCAGATAAAAGGTGTGAACGACCTGATTGTGATTGCCTTAGTTAGCGATAAGAGGCAACGTCAGCACCGCTACTGTGTGAACGCGCACTCTTTAGATCGTTGAGGGTGGATGTGCGCGTTCATCATCATTACGTGTATATGTCGTGTGCGGAGATAGCTGTCATGGGCTCAAAACATGATGCTGGCGTGACAGGTGCAGCCATAACGTACAGCGCTATCATGATGAGCAAATGTCATCTTACTCTGGGTTCATCACCATCTCTAAGGCGCGTTCCCTATACGCGCGGAGAGCCAGGTATTCAATCATGGGGAAACGTGTATGTGTGTTGTAAGGGGGTGCATAACTGCCATGTCCCCTTGGATGCAATTTGGTCCGTTTGGAATATTGCGATTAAATCAACTGCAGGTGCAGCGATAAAAGTGTAACGCAATACCATGGTAATGGGTGATTAACACAGCCCAATATGCCGTGCAATGTCAGGACAACTTCCATCATTATATAAACCTCCTTGTTTGAAGGCACGGCAAATATTCATCCATCCATCGAAGATTACAATGTATTCAGACAGAATGTCCGGTCTATCAATTTGTTCGAAAGCGTGCCTAGATAGGGCCAGAGGCACAGCGTTTATTCTGACATTATTCGCTTCAATACAGCAAGTAGGGCAGGTGACTTGCTGCATGTGTGGAATCGTTTGTGTAGAAGACGATATAGAAGAATAAGATAAATTATCCAGCACAAACTTCAGTTTGATCGTGTTTTGATAAGCACATACGCATCTAAATACAAATACACAGGGGTATTAATGAAGTCTGCAATACGACGAGTACTAGAGTTGTGATGTTACCTCTGACAACCCCCTCCTCCGAAAGAATGAAAGATTACTGCTGTATGTCACATTGCCGTGAACTGGTCCAATGTTGTTCAAATTTGGTGATGCGTATGTGTATTCGTGGCATTCCCATCCCGCCCTCGGTTCTTTTTGGCAAATGCACTGCAACTAAACATCTTTCGCACATGGTTCTCCCTGCTCTCTCTTCACGTGTGATCATCTTTTTTGTTACTCGTATGCTCTTCTCGTTCATTCCTTCTATCTTACTAACCATCCTTCCAACACATCCTTTGCAACGAAATAGCCTTCGATACATATCGATCACTCAAGTAATATATTCCTCTCCATTAACGTTCGATCCCGCGCACTATCGATATATTTTATCGATGCAAACGTCCTAAAATTAGTCTGGCGCGCGGTTCTTCACCTTACGTGACGTAATGACGCACGAACAACCACATTTTAATCCGCGTCGATCGACCATCTTTTCGATAATAGGAGATACATTTAAAGAAGTGATCAGTGAACGAATGCGACTTTCTGGGTATAATACAATATACTGAAGTATTCACATGAACCACACGAACGAAAACGCGCACGCCGTGGCACAGGAAAATTTGTAACTTACGCAACTATTGCGGTTTCAGGAGCTGTTGTTTTTTTTCAGCATAATGTTTTAAGGCCTTAACAGAAAGTTATCTTAAATTCCAAATGTCAAATACAAACATTTTCTTTAAAGCATGTTCATAAAACGTTGATCGGTATCCACGCTTGTAGGCGTAAGTACAGCATAAAGTGAATCATACAATATTCGTAACAGTTCAGTGTTTTTTCCAAAAAATATTAAAGACACGATGTAAAATGTTGTAAAAAAAAGGGAAATGAAGAACAAACTGTATTAAAACTTCCCTACCAATAATAGAACTGAAAACTCACTATAAGTAAAATTATAGCAAGCAGTAGATTTTGAAGAGATTTTAGGTGGGTCGTCCGAAACCTTTAGCCTAGAGACCGGATACCAGATTTGCGCTATAGTCTATTTTCCCGATCCACTGTGCATGCGTTCAATGAGAGTAAATGTATATAATTATGTATATGCCGCATCGCGCGCTGAGAGAGAGACAATACGATTATGGATGTAGACTATGATCGCTGCGGTTCAAACGTAAAAAAGGATAGCTTTTTCCTTCTGAAAATGTTTGTGAAGAGTGTGAGATTTGTTAGATTTGTTGTTAGGAACATGAACCTTCCCCTAACGCGCGTAGACATTTTAGAGACAGTTTCGTAGCATAGAGTGTATTTAATGTGTTTTTTGGTATTTGTGTTACAAGCAGCGATTCCTGCTTATGTGTGTGTAATTAGCCTGCTTAGTACAGTTAGCTGTTATTGTTAGCCAGTGCTCGTGATCACGTGATCAATGCTAATTAGGTGACAGTTTTGTGACGTTACATTTCGCGCCTTTCTCTCTGACTTCGCGCTCGCGGGCGCGCGCGCCGGTATTGCGCGCGGTCAGGTGACCGTGACTCACTATAAGTAGTGACTGATTTTGGCGGTAAGGTCAGAGTTTAGCCAGATTTCTCAGGGAAAGGATCCACGCCAGTCGGGGTCAGAGAGAGAGACGGAACTTGGACTTAGCATACTTCTGGAAGTTTAGCTGTATGTTCGGCTCGGGAGCCCAGGTGTATTGAAGTCGTGAAAGTGTAACCAGTCAGCTTAGCTAGGAGTTAAATAGGAAAGAAAAACCCGCAATAATCGGTATGTTAGCATTTTTTAGTCTGTAACTTAACTTAGCTTTTGTGTGTAAACTTAGAGATTTTCTAGCAGCGTGTTTTTGAGACTTAGAGTCTTGTAAGTTAAAGTTATGTTAAAGTTATGCTGCTGTAATTTATTTTAAGTTTAGCTGGCTTTCTAGGATTTAAAGTGTATGTAACCACGGTCGGGTTTAGAGGACTCAGAATTGGTTTAACCTTTATTTTCTATAGAATTAGCTCGGTGTAACTTAGTAGTTTGTAAACTACTAAGTTTTAAGTCATACGTTTTTTAAACGTTTAAGATTAGTCTATGGCACTGATGGGAACTCGCCAAGTCGTGGCTGGGCCACGCAACCAAAACCCCAAGATCAGGCCATATGTTAAGCAGGTGTTTTCATATTTTACATGTGTATTTTATGATGAAATGTTTGAACTTCATATTTTGTGTCAGGCATTTAGTAGTGTTTATTTTTATTCTCTTTTGTAGAGAATCGGCTTTGTGAATCTACTTGTGAGTACGTGGAGCACAGAAGCGACAGAAGTCGCGCTCAAGGAAATAAAACAAGTCGCATCTACTCGTCGAGTTTTTCTCTGTCTCAACTGGCTAGACTCTCACATAAGGCAGTGGCCTTAACATTTGTTATTGTTAGGATATACTGCTTATTCCTGCTATATTCAAAACTTTTGCAAATGGGACACTCTGTCTTTAAGTGGACTAGTTTGAATCATCTATTACACCACCCAGAAATACAAGTTTACTGAAGTGACTGTACCTTTCAAAACATTCATGCCCTATTAGCTATGTGAGCGTTTTTCCTGATTTCTGTTACAGCGCCACAGTGATTTGGAGGGCACAGCCCGTTAAATAAACATTGAACATTGAACGGGCTTGATCATTACCAATGCTGCGGATTGGAGTTTCAAGCCAAGTCGTGAAAACAGTCCCGTTTGTCATCTCTGGTGCGCGTGCATGCTGGTTGAAAAGCCCGAGTACACATCGAGATCAATGGATGAACTGGGTCAAATTCTCCACAAGACCGAAATGTATAGGAGCGCGGGAATAAATGAGACGCTGTCCGCGATTCGGGGTGAGAGAAAGAGGGAGAGACTGCAATCAATGTTACCCATATTCAGTTTCTGATCACAGCAGAGAAAACATGATGATAGTAAATAAAGAATAGGGGGGAGACGGATGGAGCGGGGAAGCAAGGAAGGTGGGGAGAAGGAAACGAAATCGTTCCAGCACGCCATCTTATGATTAGCATCTCGAGGCGCCATATGTATCTACTTGGTGTGGACGTCAGTGTTATTTCATGCAGCCCACGTTTGAACGCAAGTTCTTGATAGGTTAACCAGAGCAATTGCCCCCATTTTTGTTAACGAGAGAGATATAAGAATAGAGAGAGAGGGGGGGGGGGGGAGGGAGAGAGAGAGAGAGAAGGAGAAGGACAAAAATGTGATCACTTTCCCACTCACTTTCGGATAACGCCGTATTACTCAACATGCCTGAATTTATTGCAGCATTAGCTGTGGATTGCGACCATTTAAAGTTCCCACTGCTGGTCATCATTACGAATATGACATCGAGATACCACAAACAGCGTGATTATCTCTTTGCGTCACGAGATGAAGACGACCGAAATGTGTTATCGGTTACTGCTTTTGCCGGGAGTTATGGAATACAATAACAACGTCAGTAGAAATTGCAGAAGCAGAATAAAAAATTGTTAAGAATCATAATGATTTCAAAAGCAAGGAAGAGCAGATGAAGAAAAGGGCAAAGATTGAGGAGAATGCAAAATTAGAAAGAATACTGAAGGAAAATTTGCAATACAAATTTTCATCCTCATTATAATTACCGTCATGTGATCATCATCGTCAGAAGCAGAAAATAAAACAGAAGAATAGTAATGATGTTGATAATCATCATCAGAATCATTTATTTAAATAATGATAAATATAACAACATATGATGAAGAAGGAGAAGAGGAGGGGGAGGAGGAGGAGGAAAATAAAAGATCATTAATGTTGACGATAATTATTGCTTATGTAGGCGTTATAAGTGCCAGATCTCAATAATGAAGTTATGGCTAACATACTATAATCATAAGTTGGTACCCTTTGAATTCACGCGCGCGCGCACAAACACAAACACACACACACACACACACACACACACACACACACACACACACACACATATACACACACACCATCGCATCGGTATTGGCCTTATTACATCACATGCACGGGAGCCTGTTTGTAAGGCTTTACATCCTTACAGCTGATGGGGAGATGTGGCGATACGCGCTCCGGGTAGCAAGATCAAGTGTGTGACCAGTTAGAAGATCATATTTTGAACTAGGTTGTATAATATTAAATTAGTTTGTGTAAGCTACTCCACATACTATATGCCTAGAGATGTCCAATATGAAGTTATGACTTAATACGTCATGGGCGTGTTTTTTGTAATCAGACAAATGCAGTTCAGACGTCACAACATCGTCACTCAAAAGACTATAAGAGCAAATGAGTCAAGATCCTATGCTCAAAACTGCTTATTCGGCAGACTCCGTCTTTCATAATTACAAAGGCCTCTCGAGCCATGCTTTTACGAGAAGAATGGTACACAGGGCGGAGACGAAATACAAAATCCGACCTTGATGTTTTGTGATGATTTTTTTCTTTTGTTAGAATTTCTACATAACAAATTGGTTAAAAATATCGACAAGCTATGATTCTAAGAGATCACCAGCACGACACCTCGACTCGGTTTGACTCTCATTATGCAGAAAAGCTGTCGCTTTTGAAGCAAGGCGTGACGTAGTATGACGTCATGGACCTCGTTTCTCAATTACGGGCTTTCCAGTCGGAAATTCTTGACAGCAAAACGATAATCCGTACGTGGCCTGTCCCTAATTAATAGCTGAGATAAATGCTACGACGGGTGAGTTATTATGTACGAGCAACATAATAAGAATACTGGCATATTTTTGTTTTTCTTTTTTACATCAGTGTGCTGAGATAAAAATCTCAAATTGTAAGAATTGTAATTTACAAACACTCACTGACACACACACACACATACACATACATACACACACATACACACACACCACACCCTCACTCTCGCATATAACATCCACACATCCGTATGTACATACACACATACACACACATACACACACTTTTTTTTTCAATAGTTTTTATTATGTTCCATATCAAATAATACATACAGCCACAAATACAAAACAACATTACATGATTTCTCTTCACATAATTTAAAACAAACAAAAGAAAGTATATTCTTTTCATACATACACTTTAGTTTTCCTTTGTTCTATGATTATGTCAAGGAATAAGACAAAATAAAGGAAAGAAATAATCATCTTATTATTTTTTTTTCATACTAATATATTCACAATGAACTTTAATAATAATTAATACACGTGCATTCATTTACTTGACTTAAAGAAAGAAAAATCTCAATAAAAGTACAAATAAATGGAACCATGCAATATATAAAAGGCGACCCCCTCCCCCTCCCCTTCCCCTCCCCCTCCCGACACCCTCATGTCCGGTATATCCGCTCACACTCTCACCTCCGCAATGTTTAAATAAGAAAGTTACAGAGCTTATGCTGCCAGGGAATCATAATTGTGGGTGTACTGGAAGGTTTTTTTTTATTTATTTTTTTATATATTTCAATAAGATTGGGGGAAAAAAACCGAAAAGACAAATATACTATCCTAGGATACCCTAAATACTTAGCTCTTGCAATTTTATCATATGTAGCCCTATTTTACCATTTTTAATCGCTAATTCCTTTTCCCTCTCTCTATAATCTGTGATCCTCATTAAATTTTGTTTATTGAAGGAAGAACTCCTTTTGATCTAGAAAAATATATAATATATTTCATAATGAAAATAATGGAATTGCATAATTGAATTCTATGAGAATCTCCTTTGATCCCCATGAAAATTAACTTCCAGTCACTTATGTTTATTTCCCTTAACTCTAATCTATCTATTATTTCTTGCCAAGTTCTTTGAACCTGTTCACAAAAAAGAAATAGGTGTGGATACGTCTCCTCCTCCTTTTTACATATAGAGCATAATTTATCACATACAAATCCAAATCTGTAGAGGTGTTCTTTCGTATATAAGGCACCATGTAGTAATTTGTATTGAAATTCCCTGTGCTTACGACAAGTTACTGTACGTCTTATTCTCAAAAATATTTCCTTGATTTCTTCCTTATCATGGTTATATTGATTACATCCATTTCGTATTTGTAAGTTATAATCTTCCTGATATTGTCTAATGAAATAATTGTATATTTCCTTAGATTTTAATCTAAGCAGTGTGCCCATTTGCCCCCCCCCCCCCAATGTTTAATCTAATACCATAGTTCTGAATATCCACCTGCATATGGTCTCTCATTTTCCAATCGTTTGAAATAGCTTTAAAAATATCATGGATTTTCAATAATCCTTTGCTATCAATACCTAAACTTCAAAAATAAGTGTATGGTTTCATGTTTATACCATCAACTATGTCATCTATTTGAACAATTCTCTTCTTTAATAGATCCTCATCAAATATCATTCCATTTCTGATACAAATATGTTTGTTATTTAAAAGAATGGGGTTATTTTTGTTCTCTTCAAAATGTCTACATTTATCCATTTCTTGCCACACTTTTAACATTTCTTTAAAGAAAGGTGCAAAATTGTCTAAATCTATTTTATCCAAATCATAATCGCATAGAAATATGAATCTTCCCCCAAATGCCCTACCAAAATAGTGAAATGAAATTTTCCATCCTGAATAATTTTCTCCATAGAGTAAACGCTTAAGCCACATAACCCTTTGAGATTTAATAAATGTTTCATAGTTTGTCATTCTTATCCCTCCGAACTCATAATCCTGATACAAAATCTTCCGTTTTATTCTGTCCTTTCCACCCCATATGAAATCAAATGATATGCGTTCCACCTCCTCTAGAATGGGTTTTGGTACAGTAATGAGAGAAGAAACATAATTAAATTTAGATAGAACATATGTCTTTAACAGTTGCACTTTACCCATTATGGTAAGATCCCTTTGTTTCCACCATCCCACAAGTCTTTGCTCAATATCTCTTTATAATTTAAATCCTCATTCCGTTTCAAATTTCGTGTAAAGTATATCCCTAATATTTTCACTTCTTCCACTAAATTCCCAAACAGCTGAACTCCTGATATTTCAGTTTCTTTCCCCAACCACACAAAATTTGTTTTGTCCTTATTAACTTTTAAACCACTGTTTTTTTCAAAGGCTTCAAACACTTGCTGTACCCTTTCAATGGATTCTTTGTCTTGTAAGAATAGTGTTATATATCATCT